>VXBL01004081.1:411113-496261 GCA_013400195.1 Aramus guarauna | reverse complement strand
CAACCGAGATGATTCTATGATCCCCTCCTCATCCGTCCTGCCTGTCCTTCCTAAAGAGCTTGTACCCTTCCATGCCAATGCTCCAGTCATAGGAGCTATCCCACCATGTCTCTGTAATGCCAATAAGGTCATAGCCTTGCAGGCGCGCACATGTCTCCAGCTCCTCTTGTTTATTCCCCATGCTACGTGCATTGGTGTAGATGCACTTGAGCTGAGCCATAGATTTCACTCCCAACATTGGCTTGTTATGCTTGGGCTCCTCTCCAGCTAGCATGGTTATATCCCTTTCCCCCTTTGGGATATAGATAAGCCTTAATCTTTCTGCTCAGGTAGCCAGCTATGAGACAGTACTTCTGTATTATGAGATATAGCGAACAGTTGTTTCACATTCACCATCTCCATGTCATTCACAGTTCTACAAACTTCTGACATGTCAGCCCTTAGTGTGGCACTGTACTTGGGTTACCTTCAGCTGCATGGCATGGTCTGCTGCATGGCATGGTCTGCTGCACCACTATCCCTTTCTCTTCCTCATCTTGAAACTCAGTAGAAAGTTGCAGGTCATCTTAATTATAACTGGGCACCACAGCTCTAATTCACTGCCATTATTTATAAATAGATCCCATTCTTTGGGAAGGTCCTTGAGGAAGGGCCTACATCTGTCTCTCTAAAATGGTGTTAAAGTACTTATTCCCTCCGTTCAAAAAAGCTGCATCTACACAGAAAACGTTGAGAGTCCCAGCAGGGCTGTACACAACAGTAGAAACCACAGCCAAACTGAGGTGGGGTTGGTTTGATTGGGTTTTTTTGAAGGCCCAGGATGGTACCAGTGTAACACTGAGCTGAGTATTGGTACATAAGGAGACAGATGCACCTGATGTGTGAGCTGGTTTGAGAGCTTCTTGGGTGGCAGACCATGTATGGGTGCTGCCCTGAGGGAAAAGAGGGAGGAAGGCATTCAAGCTGCCCTAAATGAAGAATAGAGGGAAACTCCCCAGTGACTTGTGTCAGGGTATGTCCAGGGTCACCATAAGATCAGTGACGGTGAATGTTTCTTCCTGCATTGTTAACATGGCATGTCCTTTTTATCTTCTTTATTTGCTAGCCTGGGCTAAGTCTTAGGCGAGTTTCTCTAGTATGCAAAAGTTATCCTTTGCATTGGTATCCTGACAGCAATTTGACCCTGTTGTTCAGACATGGTGGTGGAGGAAAGGAGAGGACAGTGGTATCCCTGGTGCAGTCATTCTTAAGGCATTTTAGCCAGAAACAGAGAGAGTGTAGGTGGGAGAAAGAATGGTATTTTGATTATAGGCTGCAGACAAGTCCAACTTATCCATAACAGACAGTGTGAACAGGTTCCTGCCTGTAATTTAGGGCAATGAGCAGGTGCAGGAAGAGTCTTAGGAAAATGATTTCAAGGATGGAAGGAGGACAGAGAATGTGGAGATCAAGTATGGGTGGCATCATAAACAGCTCTCTGCCAGTAGGAGTCACGTCTGCTGAACTTGTGTCCACTGTCAACACTTGTCTCGCAGACAGCTCTTTGCAGCACATGGTTGTCCTGGAATCACTTGAACCAAAAGGGACCGAGTTCTTGTGCAGACTGTTAAGCTGGTAGCACACTGTTGTAATTCTGACTAAGTTGTTAATGCCATTACCAAGTCAGTCTTATAGACAAGATGAGCAGGACTTGTGAAACACTGTTGCACATTCAAATAGTGTAGAAATGGCTATTTATGCTTGCTTTTTGGTGTTGGGGGAGGACTGTGCCTTGGATTTGGATGCCTTTTTGAGGGATTTTGATACCCTTCAGCTGCCTTTGTCAAAGGCTTGGAGGAGTATTCTGGGGAAGTGTTGCTGTACGCTTCCTCTGTTCTTAAATTTTCCTTTAGCTGTTAGAGACAGGATACTAGGAAAGATGGACATCTTATCTGACCTGGTATGGCTTTCTTATGCAATTTGTGCTTATGTAAGTAATGTCTTCTGTGTAATATGAAACGAAGTTGTCTCACATGCTGCCTCTCCTGGAATACAGCTTTATTAATTTACACATACTATATGCACTAGTTCAGCATTGCAACATCACAGAACCTGATCACTGAGCACACAACTAGAACTTGATTAAAGATTTACCAAATCAAGTATGTTATACATGGTTGTTGCAGTTTCAGAACTGCTATTCTGAACAGATAAAAACTAATACAAAATATTTTTGACATACCTGTCTTTATAAAACATCACAGGACACATTTCCTATTTGAAGAATATTTTTTTAATCTTTCTCAAATGTAATAATATACTCATTTCTCCTTCCTTTCGTCAGTGTTTAGATCTCCCACTTATTTCTCTCACTTCATTGAGAGATACTTTGATTGTTCCTTATTAGGCATTGGAGAATGGACTATTTTATAATAATGCAAACATATATGTTTATTGAAATGAAGAGTGTTAAGGGTTTGAGAGATCTTTTGTATTTCACAAAGATGTCTCTCTTTTTTGGGACTGATGTTGACCATTGATACCTTTAATTCTTTCCAACTGTCTGTAACTGTGGTGATAGTGGAGCATTATAAAAGGCCAGGATACATGGAATGGAACAGTTTAACAAGTAATCATGCCTACCTGGCTTTTAAAAGCATGAATCTTGATCAGTTTCAGTAATTAATATTTTTGTCTGAAAGATAAGATAGTTATATTACATACAGCTTGATATAGTTGGTTAGAAACTGGTTAGAATTAATGTTCTGTAAAGTATGTAAAGCAGCATAAGAACCACTGGTAACTGTTTACATGCTATTAATAATTAGCAACCTCCATACTAGTCTGTTAGGAAAGAACCATGCTTTGGGTACAACAGAAACTCAACTCCATACAGTTGGGTTCAAATTACATTTGACTTGGACAATAGGGCATGAATGGGGCTCATTTGAGTTTCTGCCACTGTAAACAATGAGATGCTGGAATGTTTCATTTGTTTATTGATTTATTTATTTGGACAGGTGCAGGTTGATCATATGAAATAATTTTTTATTCAAATATAGGCATAAAATAGCTTCACAAACATTGTCCAGTCAGAGCGTACGATGATAACATCTTGAATGGACAGTCTCAAATTAATTTAGCCTGTGGCTGGTTTTGAATTTGGGTCTTAAACTAATCAAATCATGCTCTAGAGAAAGTGCTCTATGTGCTGTCCAGCCACTTAGAAAATAGAAAATAGAGATTTTATTTTCTGATTAATTTCTTTTTAGGTACTAAGTTCCTTCTTTCACTTTCTGTTAAAAATTATGTGCATATCTGTGAGGTAGATTCTGTTAACGCTAATGGAGCTCATCCTTAAGAAGAGGTCATTCAAATCTGATGGATCCCATCTGGATGAGGATGATTCTCTAGGGTGTAATTTTCCTCAGCTATTTGAAACCCTTTCATAAGTGCTCCAAAGCAATCAGGTTCTATAATTTGCAAAATGATGGCAGGAGGAAAGAACCAGGAAGATTGTTGCTGGGATCATACATTAGGAAGTATTATCACAGGATTAATGGCCTAAATTAATGCAAGGAGAGGCTTGATTCAGGCTTTTTTGTCTTCTCCATCAGCTGGACACCCACATTTCTCCCGAGTGGACACTACAAAGGGACAACAGACGATGGTAGTACATCTTACCATTTGGGGCAGGGGAAGGTTGCAACTGGAGAAACAGCATGAAAGTACATGCAGAAGACATTATCCTTGGTCTGTAGTTTCCCAACTCACTCATGTCAAAAGGAAAATTGCACAGCAATCTGCAAATGAGAAAATCCCACAAATACATGTCTTACAGATAGAAATAAACCTACAAAAGGGTTGAGTGGATCTTACACGTTTAATACCTAAAATTGTCTTACCACACAGCATAGCGTATGCTATTAAGTTCAAGTGTTGCAACTGTGTGTTGTGTCATAGTCCTTTCAAAGTTGTTCATCTCTCTCTCACCAGGTGGAACAGATTGGATATACACTCAGCTTGATAAGCAACAGCTTTAATATTTCAGTTCACGCTGAGAATTTGCCGTCTTTATTTCTCTTTCAACATTATATTGCATTTAAACAATGACATGGCTTCTCTTCTAATGCACGCCTTTGATTCCTGTCAATGCTAACAGAAGGTATGCGCAGACACCATTGGAAGAGTAGAATTTCTCTTGAGGTGAACAACTGTTTATAATTAGAGTTATGGGAATGAAGGAAAACCCAGCTAGTAAGCAAACAATCCCTCTTCCAAAAAGCTTGGTAAACTCATAAAGCTCAGGAGCTTAATCTCTGAACCAGAGTGCTTGTTATCTAATCCCCACCAGCTGTTGTGTACTTGGTAGCCATGACATCTGTAATAGAGCTGAAGGGCCTGTCTATATTGGTTGGCACCTTTACCCACCAACTGAACTTGATTCTTCTTTCATTGCTCACATTTACCTGCTTTAAATCATTAACCAGTTGCTGAGGGTTTGATCATCCATTTAACCATACTTTATAATAGAGAGCTTGTGCTGCTTTTCACATTGAGCATATTTTAAGTAGGTAGGTTTTCAGCAGGTCTAGTTTTTGCCTTGCTAGTAAGAGAAAGTAATCAATCAAAATAATTTCCTGTGGTTGTGTACTGATTCCTTATAGAGACTTAGGAGTGAAATCTCTTAAGTTGCATTTCAGCTGAAAAATACCATCACACTTCAAATAAAGAGGGTAAAGAATTACATACATGTCTCTATTAACTGGTGTGTATGAATAGGTGATTATAGAAGATAGAATATAAATGTAAGCAAGTGCCTACATGTTCATTATTAGTGTGGAAGAATGCTTGTTTTCAGGGATTGGTTTCAGTTGTGCTGTAGTGGCTGTCATTCTTTTTAAGATAGCAGAGGACAGTAATTGGCCCAACTTGAGAAAATAATCCACTTTATGTCTCCCAGTTCTTGGGTGAGTGCTGTGGCTTCAAGCCTACTGTTAGACAGTATCCTTACCACCACAAGCGGTGCAGAGTAACAGCTGCTGTGTAGAACAAAGTGTGATCTCTTCATGCTAGGCATGTTGTGGACAAAACTACTATTTTGGGCTTGTAAGGGGTTAGAGGGAAGGATGTCTTCTTGTTCCTGGATCCCAAATGAGTTTAGTTAGGAGGTAAGCACTGAGCTGTCCTCCTAAGATAAGACCATTTCTGGACATGGAAGAACTTAGACCTATGGGTTATTTTATTGGTTCAAACTTAGCTTATAGCTTCCTGGCACCTGAACAATTAGATTAGGCGTCTGGAATTGATACTGTGGCCAAAATTGGGCCTGAAGACTGCCATAGTCTTAAGTTAGCTGTCAGCATAATATTGTGGATCTCAGATTTTGAAGTGTCCGAAAACAGTTCTCAGCATCTATAATACTTACTGCTAAAATTCAGAATAATGGTCTCGTAAATAAAACCAGCTGTACCAAGTTTTCAAAGAAATGCCTGTTAAAAATGTTGTTAAAATTTAGTATAGTGAGTTTTCACTTGGAATTAATTTTACTGATGGGCTTATTTATTTTCCCCCCCCAGAATGGCACTAAGAAGTTCTGGGATTTTATGAGGACTCATGACAGGTAACGGATGGAATTGCATTGTTTCCTTTTGTCTTTATGTTGTATTTCATGCTGTATTCTCTTCCATTGATCCAATCTTGTTGATGTAGCATCACTTCTTTTTCCTCCAATTTCCTCTTCAATTCTCACTTCTTGTGTAATACCCGCATTTAGTTCTGTACTATTTTAGACAGAATTAGCAGACATTTTAAAATCTTCTCATGGTTTATTATGTTTTCAGTAAGTTTTGTCTGTGCTTGACTTTTCAAATATTAGAGTTTTGGCATGTGATATTTTGTACATTTTAATGATTACATAAAAGATGGAACTGAAGGTTTGTATTATATGAATTTTTTTTTCCCCAGAGTCAATATATCACCTGAAGGAAGGATTCTGCCCCTGACATAGTTAACCCTGTTGTTATTTATGCTATTAAATGGTCTAGTCCCAAGTATGTGACCATACTCTCTCACCTGTGAATATACAATCCCAGGTATTGTCCTAATAGAAAGACTGTTAAAAAGCAATCTAAAGTTATGGTCATACTGTTTGATTTTTTTTCACTGCCAATTTCTTGGAATAAGGTAGAGATTGTGTTTTATGTTTAAGCAAATCCCAGTATTATGCTAACTTTTTCATTTTAATTCTCTCCATCACTGCTATGTAGTCAGTGATATATATCAGGCCCTCCTGTACACCAAAACCCTGTCCTAAGCACACAAAAAGAAATGGATAGCCAGCAACCTTGTTCTGTCTTTCCAATTGTGTTTCTCCTATCAGGGAAGTTAACTCCTGAATTCAAAGATCGGTTCATGCAAAATTATAACAAACAGGGTATGTATGAAACAGACTCAGTCTCAGAGTCATTCAATACTGAAATAATACTATGTCTTTTTTTAAAAGACATATAAAAAGGTATAAATATTTAATCTAGTCATGCAAGTACTAGAAGATAAAAACAAAAAGCAAAGGTAACAACTTTTCCCTAGAAAAAGCTTTTCTAAATCTATTACATGTAAAAAATTGTAGCAAAACACTAATGGCAAAACAAATTGTGACTTATAACTAGAACCATTTTGAGAGATATATTATTCTTGTGTGTGAAATAAGTAGGTAAAATTAATTGCATTTTGGAAATTCTTCTCTGTTGGAATGCTTTAAATCCTTACCGTGAGTCTTTGTGTGTTGGTATCTGGGATGGACATAAAGTGATAGCAACGCTTTTTAACAATATAAAGGTCATGAAGTAAAAGTTCGAGTAACACTGTGAAAGTATTAGATCGGTTAAAAATGCCTGTACTGCTTGAGAATGAAGACAGAAAAGGGAGTGATATTTTAATACTGAACTTCACACTTGCTTTTGGAATTTGCCTGGAAGACAGTTCTGTCTTTGCACTTTGTCTATCCATATGGGCATGTGCCTGGATTTATGATCGCAGATACAAAGGCTGAAATGATAATTGATTGCTAGAAATTTGATATATGCCCTATACTTTCAAGCAAGTGAATCCAGCCTCAAGTCACAGTGTTGAGAACTTGACTTCCAGATGAATAATTTGCATTACTATTTTTGTTTAATCTTTAGATTATCGCTCTGAGATAATGTGTGAATATATGCAACTAACTGAATGGAGTAAATATTAAAGGATCAGTTTTCCATTAACTTCTTGGGAACAGTATTTCTGAAGGACTTTTGTGGACATTTTTAAAATAGTTGTGAACATAACTGTATAAAAAGGCTACGGCCACATGTCGTGCCAGTCATCCCTGGTCACATAACATTTGTTAGCTTCAGATGTACAACAGCTGCCATCCTAACTTATTAGTGACTACTATTGAACTGTAGAATATCTAACACTCTTGCACAAGCAAATTCAGTGCAACTTCTGACACCAAAGGCAATAATGTGAACTTTCTGTATAGGAAATCCATGGTTTTAAATAAATTCTATTTGTGAATATGAAGCCAATTATTATCAGATAAATTAGGTTCAAAATTCCTTATAATGCATTAAAGCCACATTTTACTGTATTTTAATAGGACAGCTGTGATGCTAGTTATATGGAAAAGTCAACTATGTCTAGTTGATGAAGATTATAGAGGACTTCATACTTAGAGGTTCAGTACTCTTAATGAAGGATAAAGTCTTGAAGAAGAGGAGAGGTTTCCTGTTGATCAGGATTTCCTAGTGCATATGTCTTCTTCAGGAAGATTGTAGGTGTTTTCCATAATTAAGATCCCTTTTCTATAATACTTTTCAAAAAGTATTCAAAACTTATTTTACTTCTGAAACTACTCTTAACACTGTTAAATGCTCCAAGTTTTTTAATGTCTTTTTAATGTCTTTTTACTTAAATTGAACATTGGAATGCCAGATCTGTACACATATGTATATATTATATATTTACATATAATTGATATGTATAATGAATTTCATGATGCTGAATAAAAAAAAGTACTGTGCTAATCATATAAAACCAAGCATTGAGGCTAACTCATGTCTTTATCTGTTATCCTCTTTGAGCAGCACAAGTAAATGTGTGCTTAAGACTGACTTCCTTGCTGCATCACAGTGAACTGAGACCTTGTGTGCTGGGTTCCTTTGGGACCCAAGTGTTCCTTCTCATTTTAAATGAGATCAACATAAGCTAATATTCAATAGATTTGTATGAGAATATACACTTGATACAGGAAAATATTTAGCAAAAGAGATGAAGATATTTTTGTACAAATTTATCCTTTCCAACTGTTCAGATGAACAGCTGATTAAATTATACAAAGACAAAAACATGAGGACAGCAGTAGTCATTTCATTTGCGTTCAGTGTGAGTCACCTTTTAAAGTCTCACAGTGTACTGCAGTGGGACAAGGTCATTTAACCATATGCAAGCTGATGTAACACTGGTGCAAGCTGAAATAGCGTCATTTTTATTAGATACTACTATATTTTTGTTGTTTTCTTTCCTCTTATTTATTGCAGATCTGGGCTTGAGTCTGCAGTGTGTGGCTCCTGAGCTTTCTTAAAATCTTTCTTAAGATCATATCCATTTAGAACTAGAGTATCAGTCCTGGAGTCACCTCTGCTTTACATAGTTTGTAATTTATGCTGAACACATAATTGTTTACTCTCAATCCTTCCATGCCACATAAAGAAAAAACAAAAACAAAACAAAAACAGTTCTGTGCAGAATTATTACTGGTCACACAATAAACCATTAGCAAGGCAAACCTTCAAAACCTGCGCTGTAAAAATCAACTGAGTGTCAGTATAAACAATATTGAGGCTTAAATTGTAACAGAAGGAAGACCAAGGACACAAAGACATACCCACAGTGAGTAGTTACGTCCTGAAACGCTTTTCCCAGAGAGGCTGAGGAACCTCCATCCATGGAGAAATTCAAACCTTTACTGGACAACGCTCTGAGAAATCAGACCTAACTTAGAAGTTAGCCTGATTTTGAGCAGGAGATTGGATCAGATGATCTCCGTAACTCTCTTATAACCTGAAGGTTTCTATGATTTTGTAAGTAGATTAAATACTTCATGAATGTTTCCGTCTGACAACTGTCAAATTTGTAAACATCTCAAGAAATGTCAACTTATAAGCCATTTTTCTCTTGGAAAATAATGCTTTTACTATCGTTCTTGTCCTGTGGAGTTACATTTAGGTTAATCTTTCTTTGAAACATGCAAATGAACATTAGCAGAGCTTATAGCAAGGTTTTATTACGTCATTGGAAACAACAGTGAAGATTACTAAAAATTAATCAAGCAGAGTGCAAGCAATGAAAATTTAAACACAAGGTGTATTTCAAGGTGCTGCTTAGACTTGGGTCTATTGGAGCTAGTTAGCAATTTGTGGTGGTATGATTTGCAGGGGGAGAGTTGTTAATTTTTTTTTAAGGTTACTGCTTTTAAAAATAAAAAACTTGATCAGGAGGACATTTTCCTTCTGCAAATTTATGGCAATTTTCTGTCAGAAATAGAAACATACCAAATATTACAAAGCAATCACTGATGCCTGTAACAAAAAATTATTCTCTAAAACCAGACTCAGGTTCCATTTATATTCTCCCTCATCCTAATTTTGATATATTCAGTACAGTAAGAGCCTGAAATGTAATACTTAAGTTTTACATTCATCTACTTTATGAAGCAATAGACCAAGTTCGTTTCAGGTTTCAGCAACTCCCCTTAAACAGATTCAAGGCTTTTAAAAAACATAATTTGGGAACAGATGAAGGTCAGTGTGCAGTCATGTGCTCGCTTTTGTGCTTTGAGTAGTAACATTTGAGAACAGGATCATAACTGTGCCTTTTGCTAGTTGACAAGTAAAAGGACAGCTTTCCAATTGCATGGTGAATGGATATAAAGCAAAATTATGGCTACTTCTCTATTTAGAAGTATGAAAATTTCACTGTAATGTATACTGCATTTAAAAGAAAACAAATATGAGAGACTGACTAGCATGCAAGATTGTTTGTGAGTTCCTCTTAACCCTGAAACTATCATGTGACAAGGAAAAGACATTTGGACTAAAAACTTCCAACTCTGCATGTGCATTGTACCCTTTTTATGCTGTGGTTTTTACCTACAAAACCATGTCACGGTGGCTCAGCAGTACTTCCTGACTTAAAAATTCTTAATGGAAAAGACTTTAAGTCTTTTCTTATCTCCCTAAAAAGAGAAGGAAATAATATTCCTGCTTTTTAAGATTGACTTATTTTAAGTAAAAGACAATAATTTATTTCACATTTCACATTTAAAACAAATTAATTCCTAATTTAATTTTATTTTGTTTGCTCAGAAAAGAGGCTTTATACTTTGTCTATTACAAAGACAACTGAAAAGTGTAGCTTTCCATCAGGAGGGAGTTTGCAGGCTGAAGGGAACCAAGGCAATCCACACCTTGGCGTGTTGTTTCCTGCAGGTATCAGCGCTGGGGGATTAACAGAAAGAGGTTCTTGAGGCCAGTTAAAAATGATCATTACTCAGAACAGGACGATGAATATACTCAACCGGTTACTCTGTGCTCTGAAGTTACCTGTGTAACTGGCTTCTGGGTGCCACTGAAATTGGGGAGCGCGGTATGCTGCCGCTGAACAGCTGCACCGGGAACCTGCTGCATCTTTGGTCCTGGCCATGAGAGCCGGCCAGGTGATGGGTCGCTGGAGCCATGCGAGTGGCCTGGAGAAGCTGGGGATGCTATTCTGGCTCCAGGGCTGGAGCAGGCAGCTATGGAGACAGTGTGGAAGTCATGTGCCCTGACCACATTATAGGAGTGGATTAAATTCCTTCTCCAATTTCATATGCCAGATCATTTTGGGCTTTATGGAAACTTAATCTCATATGTATTTTACTGGTTTATGTCCTACTGTGTTATAAGACACCATGAAATTTAACTCAGATGCTTCCTTTGTGCAAGAATTACCACAGTAGCTTTAAAATGGCTAAAATGCAGCTTTTTAACATCTTTATAGGTAAAAAAAAAATAATAACTTTTTCTTGGGTGGCATGTGCCTTTTATGTGCAACGATGTGCTGTTGTGCTGTAAACCTTGTCTGTCTTTGTAATGTCTCCTCCAGGGTGTCAATGGTATGGAATTTTCATGCTTATCTTCAAAGATAGTGCAGAAGATAATACACTGTTTAAAATAAACTGGATGTAGTTCAACAAACAACAAAAATGATGAAAAGTTTAGGGAAATAATAGCTGAGAGAAGGTAATGATGGCTGGGCATGTTCATGCAAAGGATAACACAACTGAAGAGAAAAATTACTACTTATCACAAAAATGTAAAGGAATGTTATAAAGCAGGCTGGAATCATTTTAATTTCATCAGTAATCAATGATAGAACAAGAAATAGTGTCTCATGTGGAAAGTATTTTTTAAATTAAACACTAAGAAACCGTTTTTACCAATAGGCAATAAGACAATCCAGGAAGGCGTGTTTTGTAATCACTGTCATTGAAAACACTCAGGTCTAGACTTGATATCTGTCTATCAAGGATGCTATCAGGATAATGATATTTTTCCTGCTATTAGAAGGAAAAAATGTAGTAGCCTATTAGTTTCCTTCAACCCAAGTAATTACACGATTTGTTTGCATATGATATTTGCAAATAAAATGCACTTAATGCTTGTCGTTTTTTGTGTTTTGTTTTTGGGGTTTTTTTAAGCGAAGACTTGACAGATCCTCTGCTTATGTGCCAGGAATTCTGCAGGCGTATTTACTGTTTTTTTTAAGATGTCTTATTATGTTGTTACCTTAGGATCTGATCTAAATAAAATCATAGCAACAAGGCAAAAATAAATGTATTTGATGCTGTAAACTTATCAGAGAAAAACACAAAATCAAAAGCCAAATTTTCAGATTATCATTTCACCTTTTTCAATATGTGATATGAAAGCATCATATAGCATACAAACTCTTCTCTGCTGTATCACTGAAATAGGGTAAAATGGCAATAAAATCGTTACTGAGGGCACTGCTTCATTGGGAAGTTAAATGTTTGCCTCCTTTTAAGAACGGAATCCATAAAAATTGTTAAAACTAAGGAGATACACAGGAGTTTTGGCTGATTAGTCATAAATTTTTAAATGCAGGTTTCTGGTAGCCAGATTAGAGGCATCTTGTTTTTACAACTTGATGATTTTCATTTTTTAGTATTTACAATAACATTGCATATTATTGTGGGTATTTTTATTCTCATACGGTTACTGAAATGAAAGAGAGTCTTCCCTCGCCTTCCAGGTAGTTTTGAATTAAACCTGTTCTGTCTGAAGGGTGCCAAAGTTTGACATGGTCTAGAGATGGTAGCATGTTTGTGGCTTGCATTTGGGTTTGGTAAAAATAATCCTGTGAAAGCTCAGAAATATTCTATAATCTGAGTGCCTGTATTTTTATAATTCTATCTGAAAATATCTCTTGGAAAAGAGGAAACTGTTGCAACCATTATGCACAAAATGGGGAAATTAGGTAAATTTTTAACAACTGACTTTCTTAGTCTATGTTTCTCACTAATGGTGGTGACACTATATGTTTATACCTGGCAAAAGATTGTGTTACTCACTTCATATTTGGGTTTTGGTAGGTAAGAAACAAAGTTGCTGGTTTGTCTTTTACTTTTACTAGGGCAGAACACTCAGGCTCTTTATTCTTTGAACTTGAAACCTGCTATTGTTTTAAAACTTTGATTTTTGCCATTTCAGAATGCAATCATACTAATACCTTCTAGATGGGTTATTTATTGGTCTTACTATGTGATAGCATTTATAAATGGCAGTTTCACAAATAATTAGGAATTGGAACAAAAGACCATCAGGCTCTGACATCTGTTGCACATAATACCCACAGAGCTTTATTTAATCAAATAACTTAGAATAAAACCTGAATTTATTTATTAAAATATTTTGTTGAAAGAATCCCATTGAGATGCCATGTGTCATTTCCAAGGGTATCCTGGGATACAGGCCAAGATATGACACTTAAAGAATGTTATTGAGAGCAACGTGCTTTGATGTCTCATTTATTTTGCAGTTGGATTTACTTTCTATTTTTTTCCTCCTTTGTTATATGAAAACAGGGTGCTGGCAGGATTGTTTATTCCAAAGAAGTTGTCCTGTATCATATTCTCTGGTTGGGTGAAAATTTTACAAGTAGATAGAGATTATGTTTTAAAAGTGCATGTATATGGATTTGTAGCACTTCTTAATTCATTCTTCCACCGGTCCGATGATTAACCAAACATATGCTTCCTGCTTTATGGTGTCATGAACAACTTCCTGCTGCAGTTCAGTTTACTGAAACCAATCTTCCTTTAGATTTTTTCCAAAGCATTTTTTCTTAAATATACATGTCTCACAACTTTATTCTGGTTTTACTAAGTATTAAATATTTAACTTGTATTGGAGAAAGCATTCAAATTTTATCAGAATACAGAAGTCTTCTAGACGTCTCTAATTATCTTTTGCCAAATCCACTTTATCTGTGATTAGTATGAAAGGCTGAACGTTTTTGTCAGGAGCTTATAGCTTTGCTTTTGTAATAGGCTGCTTTTTAAGCAGCCAATTGGATTGGTGTTGGCCTTTGAAAAATGTAAAATGCTTTGAAGGAAGACTTAAATGAACCAGGAGAGATTGTGCAAGCACACACATTTAATCTCAGCACTATCTGCATTATAGTTAAAGCTCTGGGAAACTAAAGGAATTGCACTGGAGAATAATCAAAGGGTATAGCTTTATTACATGTCTGTTCTGAAAACGAAGGGACTGTTTTCTCTGGCTTAAGACACTGGGTGCTGCTCTGATAAAAGGAAGACGACAGCACTTTAGATACTGCATTAGAAGTTTTCAGAGATGTGTCCAACTGTGAAACGGATGGCTAATTTGAATACAGAAGTGACACAGAGACTACATGCAGTTCTTTCTCATGGTCACCCAAAATAATTTTGAAATAACTTAAGATCAAGTAAGCCCTCCTGAAGGATGAATGCTCCTAAAGAATTACTTTTGATTGTTAGCTCTCAAACAAGTTTGGGTTGGGTTTTTTTGTTTATTTATTTATTTATTTATTTTTATTTTTTATTATCACTTCAAGAGTGAAAGCATAGTTATTTCTGGTTTGAACAAGAAAAGGACACTTTTTCATTAACTTGCTTTAATCCTGATCTGGGGTGTTTCTCAAACATTATAATTCCATCTAGTCTTTTAAAAATATAGTCTTGACATGGAAAACAATATGAAAGATCAGTTTGTCAATGCTGTAGGAACAAAGCAAGCCAAATTCATATAACTTCAAGAAGCAAAACAAATTTATACTTTAAATAATTATAGGACTTCTAAATGATTTATTTATTTTCTTACTAACTTTCCTTCTAGTATGATTAATAAGTCTTGACATTTTTTCCCTTGTGAGCCATCTAGGCAAAAATATTACATGCATGTTTTATATCCACATGCTCTCCAGCAGAGATTAATACATGTCTCTTAAATACTTCTGTGATTATACACTACATTTGATTATTTTCTTCTGATTGTATCAAAGGGATTTTTAATACCAAATATCTGTTGAGAGTCAAGGGGACTGATTAAATCAATGACTTGCTTTTATTCCTGTATGACGTTTTTGTGTTTCTTTTCTGGAATCTGCCATTGTCTTTTCTTTGTCTTCTTTGAGAATGGTAACTGAGTTATCACAAGCTCTGATAATGTTGCGGGGGTTTCGGTGCTTTGTTTTGGTTGGTTTGTTGTATTCTTTTAAAATCAAATAACATTACTTCCTAAAGTCTCCGCTATGGGGCTGAGATTATTGTTTGTAAGCAGCACAAATAATATTAGACTTTAAACTAATTTTGAGCTAATTTTTAGCCTTTAAAAGTAGGTGGAAGTGGTTGAGGTTGAGCTGGGAAGCCCTGGTTTTTAATGTTAACGTCAGTGGTTTTTTAGGTGCTTTATCTTCCGTTATTCAATTCTGATCACAATGTGTGTGACACACACATACCCATGCTAGACACAAGGAGATCCTGAGTTGCTCTTACAATGATTAAAGAAAGGTCAGCTTCTTTGCCCATGTTACCTCATCAATTACTTAGCATACTATAGTATTAGTACAAGATTATCTTTAAAAATCCTCATCTCCAGCCTTGAGAGTCTTATTTCATTCACAGAAAGACAAGAGAATCTTGTCGTTTTCTTTGCTATTACTATACTGTGGGGTTTTTTAAAAAATATTTTTTTGTTTTGCAAATTCACATTTGTAAACTCTGTATTAAGGTCACATCTAAGAATAATGAAAGGCTGAATCAATCTTTTTTTATTAAAGGATTTTAAAAATTTGTCTCATGAGAAGCAATTAGTAAGTGTTAACAGTTGCTTGTGGATTAACTGTAGCCCAGGTCAACAACTGACAAATCATCAAAATAGAAGATTAGCGAACTGATGAGTACAAGGTGAAATTACTTTTCTACCTAAAAAAAACCCCTAAAAAGCCAACAACAAAATGCAAACAAACCCTTCAGACAAAAATAATGCCAAACCCACTGAAAAAAGCCAAAACACCCAACCCCTATCCCCCAAAACCTTCCTTCAAATATTGGAGCTCAAGAAGTACATGTTCTTGTAGCTTTGGTAAAGCTCATTTGCTGATCTTAATTGCCAGGATATATTTCAAAAGAACTAACTTTCTGTCTGTCCGTAAATGTGTGCACATTTTAACAGGATGTCAGTTTTCATCTCCTACCTTGTAACTGCCGTCGTCAAATAGGTGGTTTTTTACATTGCTCCTAGAAACACCACCTTCCTTTCTCAGGTGTGAGTGTGTGAGTTGTAGTAGTATTTCTATATACATGTTTGCTCCACTGGAACGTTATAAAGCATCAGTTACCATGAGTTCAATAAATATAGAGCTGTACTGTGTTCGGGGAAGGAAAAAATTTGGAAATAGTTTTCTAGGCCAATGGCACACAATGGAGTAATTTTCTAAAATCTTGCAAGAGGTGTTTTCAACTGTAAAGGTTGTATTCAGGTGGGTATCTTCTCTTTCACTGAGAGTCTTAAAGGTGGAGGAGGAATTAAGATTCTGGACTCCTGTGTTGCAGATGTGCATGGATCAGTTGTATGTAACTTCTGCACATTGGGAAAGCCAAATATCCACTAGAGAATCCTAACACTTACCTATTTCACTCAAGGTTTTCTTTGAAGTTTAAATGGTTAAATGCTACATGAGATCCTTGACTGAATAGTTGGAATCCCTTTAAGAAAACATTGTGTTAGATGCCAAGACCAGGCACACTTTAACTGCAAACTTGAGTACAATAAAAGCTCAAGTTAGCTGATCTGTGTAGATACGTCTTGCTGACATTTTGGGTATATCTTTCTCAAAATATTTTAAGACTACCCTAATTGTTCCTATATTTATAGAAAGAACAGTATCCTACATTATTGCACAGTAACCTGTTTACATGTGTGCTTTCTTTGGGAAAAAGTCTCCTGTAATTGGAGTAGTGATTAATTGTATGTATAACATGAGCAGGAGCTACTGCAGGGGGAAGCCAAGGAGGGGTTGGGCTGAAAGCTGAGCAGCCCTGTGGTCTTCACCAGCCCTGGAAGACCCTGTACAAACCTGTGTCCTCTCTTAATATGTTGTCTTTCTGTTCAGTTGTAGTTCCTAAAGCAGCCACCAACAGATGCAGATCCAAGTCTCCTTCATTGGTCAAAAATGTTCTGTCGTACAGAAGCAAATTATAGCTCCTGAATGACACATAGAGCACATTTCGAAGAGTTTTCTTCAACCATCTCTTGCCTACAGAGGTGGAAAGCCCACTAGCAGTGGCAGGTACCAAACGCAATACCTGTGTGCAACACTTGTGCTGTGTGCTCGGTGAGTCCCAGGTGCAGATCTGGGGCTCAGTGGCATTGCGTTTGCATAAATGACCTGTTCCTTTTGCACCAGCGATTTCCCTGGCTGTCAGCTGCTGGAGGAATAGCCAGCAAAGATGTACAGCTGTGGAATATGGTGAAAGTAATAATCTGCCACCCAAAATGAAAAGGTTGGCAGGTTGAAGCTGAGACGCTGTTTAATTTGTGCGGACATGTCATAGCTTGTTTTTAAGGTATGTAGGCAAGTTTTGGATCCATCATGATCCTCTTACATCTGAGTATTCTTTTCCTTCGTAAAAAATAACAAAAAAGTGGTCTTGTGCTCCTCTTTGGGACATGGGCACATAAAGCCTGTTGTTAGGTTAGGATCTTTGTCTTTTCAGATTCTTGTCTAGGATTCCTGCCTTTTTAGGAAAGTTGGCTGGGCTTTTTTGTTCTTTTTCTCTTCTAGTGCTTCTGTGTGATTTTTCTCTGATAACATGCAGCTTGGGCTTTGTTTATCTTCTGTATCTTTTATTTGTGAGGATGTTCCCAAAAGTCATGGTGAATGTTTTATTTTTTTTTTATTTTATATGTTTATTCTTTATTGATTACTTTGAAGCTTATAGATGCATATATAATGTTCTAAAATAGGATTGGTTGTAGTATTTTAAAGGGAATTGCCTTGAAACATATAATAGCCTTGTAATATCCAGTGGTATGATACCACTAAAAGATGTATTTGTGGTAGTCCTTTTTGGTAGCCTCTATCATCTGTAAAAATAGTAATCTCAGTTTTGTAGTGAATTCTTTGTATGATGATTTAAAACTCCAGAAGATAAATACTTTCCTTATCTTGTAGGCCAGACCAAGCAGCTGAACCCGCCTATTTGGGTTGTTGCAGCAATAAGGAAACCCATTGAAAGCAGTGGCTCGGGGGATCCTCCACTTAGATCAATTGAACAGTCTTGCCCTAACTTTCTATAATACTCAAATAACTGCCCTGGATGTGGCTTCAAGTAGGTTTTCAGAAGTTACAGACTTAGTGACCTGTGGAAGTATTTCATGTTATATTGTTTCTTGTGGAATAAGAAATACCAAATGGCATTTGTAATGTCACACTCCTCCTAAGAAGGTGTAATTCTGAACCGTCTCCTCCATGACTCTCCAGCTATGACAAGTAATATTAGAACTTGTGTGTAGTGGTTTGTTAAAAAAAGTAAATTTATATTCAAAATTGTTTGTCAGTCTCTCAGAAAATTAGAAGTAATTAAATAGAAAGTTCTACAGATTTGTGCCATTTCTGTACCCTCTCATCTCAAGATGGTGTGAGAAGCAGACAATTGTAATAACTTGCTGCTACTCCTTTCCAGCTTAATTTGATCTTGTTCCTTAATTCTGACAGATTGTTTTTAATTTTCCCATCTGTTCCATAAAAATCTCAAGTGATTGACTCTGAGGAAAAAATAATGTCTAATAGCTCAGCCATTTTTAATGAGTTGGTATGAGTTATTTAATGAGACATGCTGAAGAAGCCAAGCCAAGTGAAAGATTGGGCCTGGGGTGGTGGATGTAAAGAAAGGTAACGGGCAACCGTATGCTTTGGGAAGTATCTACTCTTCTCTTTAACCTCAGCTTTAGACTGCTGCTGTCTCCAGTTCCAGGCAGTGCACATCCTTAGACCCATGGACAAAAAAAAAAGATTCAGTAGCAGTAATTCCCTCTTTTATGTAGTGCAATGTCTACCCTCAGACAGTACTGCTTTGGGGAGAGGAAGAGTCGTGCAAAGGATTAAAAAAAAAATTCAAAAAATCAAAGAATAATACTTAAATAAAGTTAAAAACATTGTAGGCTGTGGTTTAACTTCAGCTCTTGTAGCAGCCTGCACCGTAACTCCAAGATATTCTGGTGTTAGGTCAGAAAGAACGCCTGTGCCTGTAAACAGAGACAATGTTCTCCTCCAGCCTCTCTGAGGGCTAAACCCCTTTGCTTTAAAATTGCCTGCAAATGACATCTCCTGGGGCAGGAAGCCATCAATATGCAGTATGGGTCTTTCACAATAGCAGCCATGAATATAAATGTTAACATCTGGACTTCTCCCTTCTGTTTTGGTTTTTAAATATTATTATAATAAACATTAACATTATTTTTAATAATAATCAAATAGCAGTTTCTCTGGCAGATTGAGACTTCATTATTAAATCAAATAGTGAAAATAAATATACAACTCCTTTACAAGGAAAGTTGAAAGTTTGACTCAACTCTACAAATATGCCATTGTTAGTCTCATCTATTGTAGAATTCATAGAATAATGAATTAACTTTCCAATTGCATACAGTGAGGCATAACAAATGAGAGAATGCTACCATGGTAATGAGCAAAATATACACTTGTTTTTGCAGCTTTTAATGGGCTACCAACTAAGGAGACAGACTTTTGTCTGCATTTTTTTTTTTTTTTTACTAGTAAAATCGGAGAGTAATTTAAGTGAAAAAGACAGCAGGGAACACTAGTACTCCACACTTTTAGAGCATCTCCAAATACTCAGCCTATCAGCTTTCCCTATGACATGTATTTCAAGCAATCAAAGAGGACAAGGGAAAGATTAAAATGTAACTCTTAAACCATTGAATGTAATAGCAGGTAAAACAGCTTCTGGTTTAAATTTGTACAAAATTGGACATGGATGGTATGTGTTTTAAGGCCCAAGCTCAGCGAGTAGCCACAGATAGGAGATACTCTGTGCTTATACAGAAGTCTCTGGCTCTGAATGAGACTAGACTGTGCCTAAGAGTTAGACTAATCTAATCTGGAACTGATATGAGGGAAGAAAACATTTTTATTTTTAAGGATGTTTTTTCTTGTTATTATTATCTAGTAGCAATGTTCCTAGAGATGGACCTTTTTTTTTTGTGTTGGGGAGAAGAAATTGATTGGTGGCTTAATTTGTCTGCATGGCAGGAGATAAAAGTGACTTAATTTTGGATAAATTCTCATGGGTTTTGGGAACACGACCCATTATCTGTACCTCTTGATGGATTTTGGACAAGGATCTTGTTGCATTGTGGCTTTAGTAATAAATCTTCTATGTATTTATGTAGTTAAAATTAAATTCACAAGATGTAAGTTTAATAGTTCTGCATTAATGCTTCATAAAGCATTGATCTTTTGTTTTTTGTCTTCTTCCTCAGTGTGTCAATCCTGATCTTTAATACGTCTCGGCAGTGCTTTGTTGTGGTGAAGCAGTTCCGCCCAGGTAATCCTCTTTTTTTAGATTTACTTTTGCTCTCTAGTGAAGCAAGCTTTTAAAGGTTTAGCAGTTAAAACTTGGTGCATCTGTGGTGATAAAATCTTTGTTCTATATTCTGTTTCTTTGTATGATAGCCCACCCTTTTCAGTTGGTCAGAATTTCTAACCAGGGAAATTTCCATTACAGATGAAAAGAACGATCAGGTTAGCCTTACATTCTGCTTTTGGGCTAGTCATTGTCGTCTTTTGGATGAAATTACAAACAGCTCTACAATGGTCATGCAATAGATTGATTCTATTTGAAGTTCCTTCTTGACGTATCTAGTATTTAGTAGGCAGCTTCTGTGCAGAAGCACTTTTTTTTTTTTTGTCTTAAATATTCCTTTTTTTTAATGTGTTATTGTGCATTGTATACTTGGGAATTTAAAATGAGGGAATTTTAGGACTGTATGCTTTTTCATCAATGTGCAGACAGCTTCATTTTACCAGTTATTATTATGAATTTAGGTTAAATCTTTTTTTTCCTGACTTTTGTATCAGTTATTTTAATTCAAAGCAATATTTACTTTTTGGAAGTTAAAAATGAAATGCATATTCTCTGCATCTTAATTAAAAAAAAATCACAAGATATTTCACTGTTGCTAAGAGACCATTTCAAGACTGTTCATGGTAGACTTCAGAGGAAACTTTCTAGGGTGGTATCATGCTGTCCTTTCTTACTGACAGTGATTGACAGGCTCTTCAGCAGTGTGCAGCACTGTTATACTGACAGTGCATACTTCTCATGAAGCACTATATTGACTAGTATAAAGAGAAAGTGTTTAGGGACTGTTTACAAGGGCTTGTAGTAATAGGACAAGGGGTAATGGTTTTAAACTGAAGGAGGGTAGATTTAGATTAGATATTAGGAAGAAATTCTTTACTGTGAGGGTGGTGAGGCACCGGAACAGGTTGCCCAGAGAAGCTGTGGATGTCCCCTCCCTGGCAGTGTTCAAGGCCAGGTTGGATGGGGCTTTGGGCAACCTGGTCTAGTGGATGGTGTCCCTGCCCATGGCAGGGGGGTTGGAACTAGATGGTCTTTGAGGTCCCTTCCAACCCAAATCATTCTATGTGATTTGTTTATCAATAATCCAATGTCTTTTATTTGCCAGCCAAATAAAATGGCTTGTATAGTTGTTGCTTTCTCTGAGGCAATCTTAGGCAGGAGACATGTTGATTATATCATCCATATGAAAGCGTCAAATCTGCCTCAAAAGACTGGCCTGTTCTTGGAGTTAAACTGTTCCAGAGACTGGACCTGCTCAGAAGCGTAGCCTTAGGGACAGCGGTCAGTCAGACATCCGATAGCTGTTCAGTGATTGCAACCATGCCCTGACATTACTCACATCACTGTAATTATATTGCCATTCCATGGTTCTTGTCTGCCTTGGTGCCCGTTCCACAAAGGAAAAATAAAGGCCAGGACTTTTCTCGTTGCTTGCTCCTATCCGGGTTCCACCAGGAAGGCAGTAACTTGTTACTTGTGAACAAACAGCTGCCACTCACTCACCAGGCATGTCCCTTGCACATGTGCTACTTAACATATGTGCTTGCCTTGCCTTAGGGCATGATGTTATGATCAGGTTTTCTTATTGAAGTCTGTGCTGCTTGTAAAGGCAGTCATCCCTCCCTGTGTGTATGTTCTCAGACCATTCCCTTTGGTAGCACCAGCCCTTACACAGCCACAGCAGAGGTCTTATATGGTTACAAACAGGTAATTCTGAGGATTAGGCAATTTATCTGACTGGTCTGAAAGAGTTCATGCTGGCTTGAGGGGTGGCAGAAGCAGGACAGGACCATATTTTTCAGTGTACTGTGGACTTAGATCACCTTGAATCATCATAAAATCACGCATTTGGAAAGACCAGAGAGAAAAAAGTTACACATATATCTCAGTAGTTTCCATATTAGTTCCTCACCCGTGACTGATAGGCCAAGGTCTTGGTCAATGCCCATTTTGGTAGTCAATTAACCACATGTTTTCAAATATAATAAAATAATATGTTCCTGGGAAAGGCTTAGTACTTGTGAAAATGTGCCCTGTTTTTTTCACTGTAAGTATAATGACCTTTCAATGGATTGTGATGTTTGGATTTGCATTGACTTAAAGTAAACAGTATCAAGGCTGTGAATCATAAGCCATGTTCTGTTTCAGGAGGTGCAAAACAACGGTGCAATCAAAGAGAAATCAGAAGTTTAAAGCACACTCCCCAGTCAGCTAAACCCCACTAACCCCTCAGTCCATACTCATGTTTTATTCTCCTTAGGAATAGCAAACAAGTCCTTGTATATGACTCATCTAACAAGGCTGCTTTGAGTAAGTTATGATCTTATTTGATGAGTTTGGCTGAGCCATCTGTCCTTTGTCCCAGCTTTGCAGAAAGGCAGGCAAGTACATCTATTCTACTGGACTTTCCACTCAGACTGCTTAAAGCTACATGGCTCTGGGGTAATTAGTCAAGAAGTTTTATGACCACTAGATGGTTGTTGGAGTCCTCA
Organism: Aramus guarauna; assembly: GCA_013400195.1. Lineage (NCBI taxonomy): Eukaryota > Metazoa > Chordata > Aves > Gruiformes > Aramidae > Aramus > Aramus guarauna. The sequence continues at coordinate 473,533 of VXBL01004081.1, read as the reverse complement.
CTGTGCTGCTTCTGCTCACTGCATGTGTCCGTCTGATGATGGAGGAGACTGCCCAGTGATGATGAAGTGGCAGTTTCTGACCGAAGTAGCATAAGCCATCGGAAGACAAGAGAGCAATCAGACCCGGGACCAGTGGGTGGGTGACTGTGCTGGGAGCTGAGTTCTTGCTTCTATTTTCTGCGCTCCAAATGCTTTGTGCATTTGCAATAATCTGACAACCTGTGATGAGGAAGAGGAGAGTCACAGGTTTCCCTCTGAAGATGTGCCGTAGCAAATAGGCCACAGGCTGCTTTTCCATCCGGTACTTTATCTCCCGTGGTGCATCACTTGTGCAGTCAATTTTGCACCGTCAGGAGAGGTGTGGGGGACTCCTCTGTTCCCTGATATTAGCAGGCAGCTTGGTTTTCTTGGCTTTGCTTATCTATGAGAGATAAATTGAGTTTGAACCTTTCGGAGCCTGCTGATAATGAATTCATACTGTGATTCCTGGTGAATGCTCTGATTTTTGGTCTCTTGCAGAAGTGGCTGGTACTGCTTCTTTTCTTCCTTAACTGCAGAGAAAAGCTGTTAGTGTGCTTTGAGGGTTGGCTTTGCTCTGAAGAGGACTGCTGGATTGAGTCCTTTTGGGAACGTAGGTTTTGATCTACGTGGAGCCCAGTTGTGCTGAGGGAGAAGGAGAATGGCAGGTGCCTGCCAGAATGACAGGATGGGTTTCAGGGATTCAAGAGACTTGTAACAGAGAGGTACTTTAATCACAGTTTCATATTTCTGTACCCAGTCTCTTACCTGCAACCTGTTTTGGTGCCCAAGTCCTTTACTGGGATATATGCATTGTTCTTTTTGTAATTACTGATACAGACAAGTCAATATTGAAAAAGCAATACAATCTTAAGAGTATTTGGCTCATCTCAGAGAGATCCTGGGGGTAGTTGTCATTTATGATATTCATCATAGCTTTTAGAAGTGTTTGGAATAATGACAATAGACACCCTTCAAGGATTTGTCCTTCAGACTCTGCATGGAATATTTTTTTTTTGCCACTTTCTTGCTGCATTCTAAAAACAAAACTGAGCTCTAGTCATGGTTTTCAACTAAGAAATGGAAGCTCCTTTCCTTAAATGTTTCATTCTCAAAGGCCTAGATGTATCTACCTCAAACAGCTTTGAAAGTTTTAAATTCTGGAGAAAGATTAATTTTGGGGCAAACTTCTGCACTTTGTCTTTCTTTTTAGACTGATCTAGACATCTCCCGTTCAGGTGCTGATCTTGGTATACTACACTTCTGAGGCAAGAAGCATTATAGGAGAAGCCTAGTCACCAACTTCTGGGGTACAGAATCTTCCCCATAGACCAAGTACCTGAGAAGTCACTTCTATGCAACAGTATTTCTTTAGGGACCTTGTTGTATCTCGTAATTTGAAGAAATAACTTCCAGTAAGTGGAAGAACAAAAAGTTGTCCATTAAACTTGAGCTTTTTTATATAAAGGTTCTGTAAGATTTAGAATGGGAAATAGAACATAAGCTCATTTGAAAACCATGTTAGGTGTATTTGAAATATGCATGTAAAATATTTTAATGAAATAAAAATAATTTCAAATTTTAAAATATTTTATTCAGGGTGTTTTGTAACACCCTCATGGTAACCTTTTTTGAAAAGCAAAGGAATAGATATGAGCAAATTTCAAAGAAGAAACAGGTGGGATTATACCTGTAAGCTAAAGTTACAGTGAGTGCAATTGTCAGTAGTGATTCTTTGTGTGTTAACATCCAGTTCTCATCCAGGCAAAATTTCTGTTGACATCAGTGAGAGGTTTTGCTTAAATAAGGACTAAAATCTGGCATTTGCACTTTCTTTAGAAGTGCATTACAGTGGCAGCTGTTTGTAGATTAATTCAAGAAGTCTTTTTCAGACTCCACGCAAGAATCTGTGCAAGGAACTATATGTTCAAAAGAGGTGGTTTTTTTTTTTTTTTTTTTTTTTTTTTTCAAACAAACATACATGCTTTTCATACCCTTTCTAAATAACAGCTGAGTTGACAGGCTGAAAGACTCATCATTGTGCACATGGTACATAATGTGCAACCCAACTTTCCTGCAAGATAACTGCATAGTTTAAATTAGATCCTGATATCCGCATTGCCTAACAAATGGAAGCTGTATGGCACTTCTGGAACTGAGATTTCTTGGATGAACTAGCTTCCTTTTTGAATTTTTATTTATTTTAAGGAGTGCGTGAATTCATTCCAAATGATATAAGCACAAATAGAATTTAAAGAATAATTATACAGAAATGGCAAGGGAACCTTTGTTCTCTAAAATTCCAATTTCAGTGTGTCATCATTTTAACAGATAACACAACTGAATTCCTTGTAACTCTCAAGTACTCTTATGGTTAGAAATTTCCAGGCAAAATTTTTGTGCCATCTTTTTTTCTATTTAACATGAATAAACCTAACATCCACACACACTTTTTCTTTTGTGGTTTGTTTTTTTTTTAAGCCGTTTACATGTGTGAAATAGAAAGGCATCATCCTCAAGTCTTTCAGCATCAGGACAAGGAGGGCTTCTCTTGTCTAGAGGATCCCTTACCTGCTGTGGAAGGAGTGACCTATGAACTCTGTGCTGGCATTGTAGACAAGCCAGACCTTTCGTTAGAAGAAATTGCATGTGGGGAAGTCTTAGAAGAGTGTGGCTATCGTGTTCCCGTTACAGACCTAAGGAGGATCACTTCTTACAGGTAAATAGCAGTAAGTTAAACCACTGCATTTTGTTATTTCACACATTGCTGAAGTGTCTTGCATGTAAATTACTGTTCTCTGTTTCCATATTTAAGCAGTGTGTTGGAGGAACATGGACATCTGAAAGTATATGAAAGGTGTAATTTTCAGCGAGTGAGAGGAGTATTTACAGAGACTTAAGGAATTCTAAACTCATAATTATGGGATTGAGTTCCCAGTAAGAATGATACTATTGTGATTTATTCTAAAGACTATTAGAACTGGGAAGAGTTGCATTGAGCTCTTCAGAGCAGTTTGTCACCACGCTAGAAAACAGCCAGTCTTTCTGTGTCAAGCATTTTCCATCTTGGTTATTCTGATTAACACTAGAAGCTGCCCAAGATAGACTCTGATTTACCTTTAACACAATTTTGCAGAAGCATGAGAACTTGTACTGTTTGATCTCTTTATAATATTTGGACTGTAATTAAGCCTCCTTTGAACTGTTACATATGAAGATTTTGCTGATTTGACTTTGAAAACTTTCACATTGTATTTTTTGCGGGGTTTTAAATAGTTATCGAAAGAGATTTTAACATGTTTTAAAATGTATCTTAGGAGTAAGAGGAAAAGTTAGTATGTAAGAAGAAAAATAGAAAATGTGAGTTGTTGGAGGGGAAAAAAAAAATCCACAAAAAAAAAACCAGGAGAAACTTTGCACACAGCTTTAATCCCATTATATCTCCTTCCCAGCTTTTAGTATTGTTATCCAAAATGTATGTGTGTTCGTATTTTACAGAGATAGCAGCAGGGTTTTTATTTCTTTATTTTGCTTGACATCTCCATTGAACTAGGCTCTGTCATTGGTTTTTAATTTGGGAATTGAATACAAATCCACAGCTGTCAATCCTGACAAATGTTATTTCCTGCTGGATTAACAGGCAGTGCTTCTGTTGAGGGGAGGGGGTGAATCAAAGGAGCTGTCTTTTGCGACTCCTTGAAACTAGATTAAGGGTTTGTTCTACTGAACGAAAAAGTGCCTGCTAGATTTATGAGCAAAAGCTGTCTACTGAATTTCATAGGTTGGGTGACACTGACAGGCCATAGCATGCAGATACATACATATGTATATGTAGACTCGTATGTGTATACAAACTCAAATAGGAAAAGTAGAATATAATTTTTGTAGCCATAGAAGTTTGTAGCATCAGTGTAGACGTTTGACTCAACATTGATGACTTACATCTGGCTAAAACACCATATGTTTTTTGGTTGACACATGTCTTTGTATCTTACAGGTGGTTGTTCTTTTGGTTGCTTTTTTGTTTTGTTTTGTTGTTTTTTTTTTTAATTGTGCTGACTTGCAAAGAGAGTATACAATTGGAGTTTTCTGTGTTGAGACCCGTGTAAAGGACGCTTAATATGTTAATCCCCCAATCCAGCTTTGTCTATGTGGGCCCAGCTTTCTACCAATGGAGATCCATGCTGGAGTCAAGACCTGTATAGTATTTACTTTTTTAAATTTATATAAAAGTTTGAAGCCTCAAAGATGATATTTTACAGTTTCTTTTGTTGGACTTTCTGTGCTATCTATTAGAATTTTATTCTAAATGTTTTGGTCTTCCTATTAGGAGTGTCCTGATCTTCCTTCAGCCAAAGACTGGCATATCTGTCTGATCCTTGAGGACTGGATGCGAAAACAGGAACTAATTGGTTGCCTTATGGTCTGCTAAGGACATTTTTTTCTGTAATGGCTGTGTTATATATAAGAATTTCAGAGCTTTTTCTAAGTGTAAGACTTTTTTTCCTAAATGGTTTATGCTGTTTCGTACTGTGACTGTCAATACAAAGCATTGACATAAAGCATTACATTAATGCATATATATCCCATTAATAGTTACAATACATCATGCATTTCTATTATTATCTGTCATCCCAGTGATCCATGTAATAGTTGTTCTATATTATTTATTGATCCAGTGCATTGGATCAGACAAAAGCCTTAGAAATGGGAAGAAATTTTGAGAGGGTCTCAGCTAGACTGCTCCCCTTCCAAAGATCAGGCTCAGCTGGATTTAAATCACTTCTGACAAATGTCTATCTGTCCTTTCTCTAAAATCTGATCATTTCATAGCCTCTCCAAGCGTTCTGTCTGAAGTCTATCTGTACCATGATCAAGTTTTTCCTCGTGTCTTGCCTAAACTTACCTTTTTTGACTTCAAGCTTGTGACTTACTACCCTCTTCCCAGTGCACATGAAGTACTTCCGCACCTTCCTCGTATTCATTTGGCCATGTCTCCCCTTTATTTTATTTTTGCCTATGCAAAACCATCTTAGTTGATTTAAGCTTTCTCTTTAGACCATGTTTTCTAGCTGTCTGATCATTCCTTCTGCTGTCCTCTGCCATCTCTCCATCTGGTCTGCATGTTTCTTAAAAACATAGTGCTCAAAGTGGAGTATAGTATTTTAGCAGGGGCTTTAGCAGTGTCAGACAGAGTGGAACCATTATTTCCCTAATCTTACAGATGATTTTGTTTATATGCTGTAGTTTGATGTTTGCCTTTTTCTAGTGGCATTTTGTTGTTGACGTATGGTCCACAATGCCTCCCGTCTCTCAGAACTGTTTTCTGCAGCCGTACTGCACTGTCATTCACCTCCTGTCTGTATTTGTGCTGTATTCCTGCCTGAACACAGAGCCTCGAACTTGCCTTTACTGAATTGTATTCTATTTTTTTCAGACTATTTCTCCAAGCAGTTGGGATGATTTTGATTTCTAATATTCACCTCTAGTTTCTTATAATTGGTCTATCTCAGCTTTGCTACCTGCAGTCTGTATTTCAACATACAAGTCCTAAAACAAAATACTAAATTATATTGAATGGAGAATGGTCCCCAGTGGAATCCTATTTAGTTTGTATTTCTAATTTGATAGTGATATCTGTTCCATGAATACCACTTTCATACTAGGTTTACACCTATTTCAATTTCTTCGATTTCTAAATATATCATGATGTCCTAACTTTATAATGAAACTGTCACATTAGATAGAGTTCAAAGCCTTGATAAACTGAAGCTATATTGTTTGTGTTGCCCCCCCATCCACAAGACCGGTTATCCTATTATAGCTGATATTTTTTGACTGCACTTGATATATGTCTGACAAATCTGTTAGTTGTTGTTCCTTTCTTGATGCAAACAAAGCTGCATTAAAATATTTAGATAACTATAATTCATAATTACTGAGTTAAGTCTATTAGATTTTTGTAGATAACAACTCAGAGTTGTGTGCATGGAAAGGCTAGCATAGAAACAAGGGTTTCTGTGTCATCACACCCCTTAGTATGAAAGAAAGTTGTCGTCTTGTATTCCTAATGACACCCCTTTCTAGAATGACGTTCATGAGAAGGAAGTTGTCTGAAGGGATAAAAGCAGGACTTGAGCTGGACCCGACAGAAGGATAGGGGAAACAGAAGACACATCAAATGTAGAGGGAGAAACGGTTTTGGGCAAGGGAGGTCAATACAGTTTTGTGGCTAATGAGTTGAGAAGGGCAAGTCATGGGCAATGTGTAGGGAGAACTCGGAGCAGGGCAGGGGTAAAGGAATAGAAAGAAGATCCTCGAATAGAAAAGGGGGAAGAAGCAATGAAGGAACAATGCAGAGGAAAAACACAGACTGAGAACTAAATGGACTCGGGGAAAGTACATTCGTGGTGGTGGAAAAGAAGTCTCTAACAAAATGAGGAAAGTACTTAGACTGTTCAAGCAGAGCTTTGCTCTTTTCTCAAGCAGTGGGAGCAGTAAAGATTGGAGGTAATCTGAGAGTAGCTGTGGAGTCAATGAGAAATCAGGGAAGAAGCCAGGAGTTGGGAATTTACGCTTGTTGAGCAAGAGTCTTAGGAACAAGTTGTTCCAGCAACAGGAGGACAGTATGGCGTGGGTGAATGAAGGAGACTGGGTTGGGGGCAGATAATGAGAAAGACAAACATACTAGGAGGGACTTGACTGGAGGAGGGCAGAGGAATCACACTTTGAAGAATCAGAAATATCTGTTCTTATTATAGAATAACGCCAGCCAGAAGGTGAATTTAAATGCAAATGGTTCATTTTGCTGTGTAGGCGGAGGCAGGAATCATTCTGGAAAAAAATCTGTATTGTTTGCAACCTGTGTGGTGAGTTTCCTCTTAGCATGGCTACACAAATTGCTACTTTTGTGCTTGGTGTACAGTAAGTAACCTCATTTTGGTGTTACAAAAAGTTTGTTTTCTGGGTTATTTTTCCAAATGCAAAATTTTGCAAATTGACAACTCTGGACTTACTTGTGTATCAGATAGAAAATTTGTTATATCTGTCATGGTATCTCAGCAGTTTTCAGTTTGAATCTCATATGAAATTCAGAGTTAGTTTGTTAGGTTGAAGTACTGCCAGCTGTCTTCCTTGAGACTTGTTTCTTTACCAGACAGGGGCAGGGAAATTTGCTGTTGTTATTAAATATGTTGTTATTGCCATTGCAACTTACAGTATTTTCTTTTAGTTCTTGAAATGTTTGGTCATCTTGAAGAATATTTATAAAATTATTTTGACTTAAATAACACCTCAGGACATCAGGATAAAGTTGAACCAGAGCTCCTGGTTCAACCTGATTTCTCCTTCATTCAGTCTTTATTTTCTGTCAGAGGTTGTTACTAAACTCTTAGCTATGAACTGGATTCAATAGAGGTTGCATGTTCTCAGCCCCGCTGCAAAAAAATCAGATGGATTACTTTAAGGACCTAGCTATATTAACGCAGGTACTTACTTTAATCTTCCTACATTTGATTTTTTTCCAAAAGTACACAACAAAGAAGAGCATTCAGAGAATTAATATTGGATGTTCCAATTACTGTGCCACGGCTATTAGCCCCTGTGCAAAGAGGTAAAAATGGTTTGTATTCATAGGTTATTATGTAGAAAGAATAATAGCCTTGAAAATGTTAGAGTGCATTATAATTAGAAAGATCACCTGCTAGTACACCTGTTGGGTGATGGCATAATGTAATATAATTTTATGTTAATTATTTCTCTGCTTTTTTCCTGCACCTGCTGCTTATAATGTCAGAACTGTACAAAGGTCCTAGGAAGTGACAATAGGAACTGCATGTCACTGTTCATCACTTTACATGTTGCATGCCTAAATAGATCTTGATTTCAGTGTAACTAACAGAGATTTGTGTCACATTTATCTGTAAACATGAATTATGTATTCACTGTATACCCAAATTCTGCATCCAAATGGTTTACATCTTACAAAAGGATATATTGCATTTAGGAATTTTCACATTAACTATGTCAGATTAAAACCAAAAAAATATATTTTTGTGTTGTTAGGAACAGGTAAATGTTGATTGTTTATAGATTTCATATTTGTTAAATATTAAGAAATGATGAGAAATTTAGCTTTTAATTGGTGTCTATCAGAAATCTGAATTAAACTAATAAGTCTTCACAATGATCAGTCAATTTATTTGTTCCCCACACTGCAACAGAGTATAAGATATTGTTTATTTTCTCATACATGTTTCTTCCTTCAAATTAAAAATGTAAAATTTATGAAGGTAATAATTATGAATGTAATAATTGGTTGGCATAGATGAGCACCCAGACATGAGAAGAAGACAAAGCTAATCTTGAATACGTGCTTTGAATTTCGACCCTGCTTACAAATGTGCATGTGTGCATACACGCACACATGTGCCCACACACACTCAGTCTGAAGAAGAAACTCACTATTACTGAGCATCGGCAAACATACAAGGTGGGCTCAATCCCACTTGTGGCTTTTAGGCACTACTAAACATTTATTTCAAGCAATAGGATTCTGTTAACCACTTGTGATCCAAAATATGTGCGTAAGCTATCTTTATGCTTATGAACTTAGACATGGTGAGCAAAAAGTCCCATTTTTTGCGCTCTTGTTCGTATGCTGTTTCTTCATATATTTAATAAAAGGGAAGAGTTAAACAAAGGCTTTGTGATTGCAGCTATTGCCGTGTTTCAAAAACAGATTGGAGTGACAATCTGTCTCTTGCCTTCTCCCCGGTCTAAGAAGGAAGTAGATAGAAAATGCTCCACTTACAGCCTTGTGCTGCCAGCCAGTCCCACCCCTGGGCAGGAGGTTGAGGAGAAGCACTTTGAAGTCCTTCTGCAGAAACTCCTCCTCTGCTGTGCTGTTGCCTACAAGTGTGTTGCCCAAATGAAATACAGGAATGCAGCATACAATCATGTTTTGATGTGTTAAACTTATGTTTAAGTTGCTATTGTGATGAGAACCATACCACTTTGGTATCCTTGCTTTGACATGCTTACATTCTTAGGCTTGCTGTCGTCAAAGGTTAACAGAGGTTTCTAATTGTCCCTGAAGCAATGCTAAAAGTTTAGTGCCGATAGACTTTTGATTTTAAAAGTCTCTCTCTCTTGAAGGTACAGGATTTGTGAGCTTAAGCCCTAATGATTTGACAAAGAGTATTTGTCAGTAATGAATTGAATAGTTAATTGAAACAACTATAAACTTCTCAGAGGAAACTGATCCTCACCGTAAAGAGACGAGGAAAACAGAGCTATGTTTTGCATACATAATTTGCATTTGTCCCACAGTGGTAAATGAGAGTCTAGCACTGTACAGACACATCAAAATACATCTGGAACAATCAGCTGGGTCAAGCCAGGCTTAGTAGGTCTGGGTCAGTACGAGCCATGATGTGCCCGGTCTGGGCAACGTGGTGCTGAACCTGTGGAGTGAGACTGAAGCCCGAAGTCTCGCCCTGGGCCAGTGCTGTGAGTTCAGAGCCTGCTTGCCCTCCCCCAATCCAAGCATCTCTGGTACTGGGAAGGGGAGACACCTTTATCAGAAAGGTGGTTTTCCCAGGGTGAAACTCATCACTTGCAGTTCGGGTTTGCTGACCCCTGTGATTCCCACAGATGCAAAGCTAATGAATATAGCTGTAATCTGTTAATAGGTGACTCATTTCAGACCATGGCAAAAGCATTTTATTTGTAATGTGAAACACTAGTGTGAGGAAAAGCATATGTCACAGACTTGGGATAGAGGAAGAAGGTAGCAGGAAAAGGAATATACCAACAAATAAAGGCACATCAAAATTCCTTAAACATCATGCTCAGAAAGTACAGATAAGTGTGCAAAAGCATAGGAACATCCTAGTGACAGATAAACCTGAAATCATCCTGAAAACATAATAGCTACCTGTTGCTAATTTATCAGGCAGAGCCACCTTCTCCGTCTCTCCTCTCCTCCTCCCCTGGTCCCAGTACCCAAAATCACTGAAATGTATGCACATTTTCCAAGGGTATGTGCTGAAACACTTTATTACTTCAGCCAGATGGAGGCTCAGAACAGCTTCAAAGCAACAAACCTACTAACTCTTGATTTCTATAAAAGCCAAAGGTACTAAGACAAATGAAATGTCAATAGCATTGATTTTTGGACAATTGTCTGAGGACAGGCAGGATATATTAATATCTAACAGTCTGGAAATGTTGTGAAGGACAGCAGTCAGCAATATCAGAGAATATTACATTTAGTAAAGGGCGTTCCTTTACACATGGATGCATGCAAAAATGGTCAACTGGCAGAGTAAGCCAGAGCATTTATAAAAAGAAATATGAAATGAAAAAGGTAAGAAATATGCCTTTTTTATGAATTAAAGTATATTCCTGTATCTTTCAGCCTCTTTCTGAAACCATTAAAACGAACATGTAGTTAGACAATAGATAAAAACAGTGAATATGTTTTAAAATAATGTCATGCAAATAGTCTCCAAAGTCACCCATCTAAATAGTGAGGGGATTCTAAGTAGTCTTAGAAATGTTAAATTTGCTGGTTTGGGGGGAAAAGTAAAGTAGAATAACATGAGTATTAATACCAGCACTTTTTGATTTTATTTATATATAATTTGGAAGTTTGTATTAATTTTTAATTAATAACTCATGGCAAAGTTGCACCAGAGGAAGATAAGTTAGGTAATCAAATAAGAAAGAATGAACGTGGGGGGTATGTCCTCCCTTGAATATGTATTGTTGCAATTTTTAAATTGGGTTCTGTGGCAAATTATATGCCAGTATATGTGAAGAAATGCCATAACTTTGGGCATCATAACAAAGAAAAGACATTAATGTCCAGTGCTTTCATCTGTGAAGTATATTCAGTGTTGTAGCCCCTCTTGATGTATTTAGTTCATAAAAAGAGAAACACTGATTTAATAGAAGTAAATGAGTAAATGCAATGAAATAATAGCATATTGAAATCACTCCATGCTATTTGAGCTACAGTGGCAAGAAACTGAATCTTACAGTGTAGCACCTCAGGAAGCAGTTTTCCTTTACTTCAAAGAAAAGATGTATGAAAAGTGAACTCCTGTGATTTCCACAGCTGCAGCTATTTCATAAGTAAATGGTCACAGGTGGTATAGAAGCAGATTATGCTGTAAATAATCAAGCCAGGAAGTTCTCATAGAAGGGCTTTTTAAATAAAGTCTCTATGTTTTTGTGTATAACCTTTACGTAACCTTTACATCAAGTGGATGTGGGTGTACTCAACTTAGGATCATTTTTGTTCTCCAGGTGAGGCACCCCAGATGAAACTCAGATTTGATACTCATCAGAAATAACAGAACATTAAATACATTATGCATAGCCCTGTGTTTTTTCATGGTGCAGGTAGAGACCACCAAGCTGCATTCTTCATTTTGCAAATTTTACAGTATAAATTAACTTGTGTTTTTTATTCTTATTATCAATTACCAAAAAACAATCTCTTAATCCCAGGCTTCCTATGTTTATTTAATTACTACAAATACCGTTCTTGCAGAAACAATTGAAGAACAAATAATCACCATATATAGAGAAAAACAGATCCAGATCTCTAGTTGATTAAAAAAAAAATCCTTTCTGCCTCCTCACACAAGAAAAGAAGGAAAAGAGGGAACACAAAATGAGCAAACAATGTACTGTTCCATTGCAAATACATTCTCTCAGTGAGGCTCCTTCCAATGGACATCTACACTATGTGTGGATGTAGCTGTTAGGGACATGGTTTAATGGTGGACCTGGCAGTGCTAGGTTAGCAGTTGGGCTTGATGATCTTTTTTCCAACCTAAACAATTCCGTTTCTATGCTTCTATGCCATAGCAGCGGCAGTGAGGAGTGGGTAGCACACAGGTCAGTGGTCAGTGACAGTTATCAAGGTGACTAAGCTGAGGAGACTGTTCACTGAATGACTAGAGCTTAAATAGCCAGCCATAATGGACTGTGAAACAGATCCGTTTGCTTTTAATCAGCATTTTATTTCCAGTGTTGCCTCTGAACATTATCTACTATTACTTGATAATACCAAGAAAAATATATTGGATTTTAACACAAAGGGAATCTAGTAAAGTGTGCCATCATCCTCATGGCAGAAAGGGCACTTGGGCATAAAAACCAGCATTCCAACTTTTGCAGGCTGGTTGCTGATAGCATCTTGATGAAAAATGGCTCTTCTACTGGCAAACCATCTCTGATGATCATCAGGATAGCGTACAAAGACCAAGGACAGGGGCTGCAGAAAACAGGTCTTTAGGGAACGTAAATACTGAATCAGATTAACTGAGGAAGGAGGTCATGTACTTTGGTGAGAGTGGAAGAGAGAGGGAAAACTGTTAGTCTGGCCTCTTGCTGCATCCTAGTAGGTCACATTTTGTTGGTTAAAATGTGTTTCAAAAAACCCACTACTGACACTGAAATAAAGCGATGAGCCCAGAATGACAGAAATCCCATAGCAGCCTTCGAAGATCCTGGAAGGGCTAAAGGTGCTTTTGTTTCTTGAGCACTTCTTAGAGATACAGGAATGATCCTAGAGTTGTGAAACTTCTTTCCCAAAGTCACAGAATGTATCAGAAGTAATTTTAGGAAAAGAATTCACTGGTTCGCTCCCTATTCTGTGTTTAAAAAAAACAGTGTAAACTGATGTAAGAAACCAACTTCAATAATCACTAGTAATTCTCCAGCCAAAGTAATTGCCAGTGTTCTTGGAAAATTGAGAGACAAATGATTAATTCCTGCTATGGGGTGTGATTTATGCTGGATTAACTGAAAGATTTAGTTGACTAATGATTGAGTAAGTATGGATATATACTCCTAAGTAAAACTGCTACAAATCGTAGAATCCTGTGGATGTATAATAATACGGAAGCTAATTTTTCAGCTTGCCATAATGCCTGATTCATAGTTTCAGTGAACTTTGGATCCAGATTCAATGTGAAAAGTCGCTTGTAATCATGCGAAATGAAGAAGTTGCGATTACGATGTGAATATTTTCTTGGAAAGACTAAATGAGTGGATTATGTACTTATCCCCTATTTAATAATACCTAAATGAAATAGTCCTAAGGAAAGAGAGGATTAACAAATAAGAAGTATAATACACAGCAAGCGGTCTAGCTGAAGAAAGACCACATAATCTAAAATATCCTCAACTAAATCCACTGTAGCAAATTTAGCAGGGAGACTGAATTACTTCAGATAACACGTGTGCTTACAGTCGTCCATTTGGGTCAAGGCTAAAGTTCAGGCAGGACAGAGAAAGACTTTCAGGCTGCCTTTCTGTTCCTGTACCTATCCAGTCCATGAGTAGACAATTCCAGCTGTGAATGGACCTAATCTTCTTAAGACTAAAAAAGTCTAAATATTTGTGTAAAACCAAGCAAAAATGTAGCATGATAGCTTACAGATACACTGAGGAGCTTCATTCTGTTGTTTGTAAGTCCCCTCTGAATCGCTGTGCAGTCCAGCTCTCACTAGGTCAGTTGAAAAAACTTCTGTTGACATCAGTATATAATGTTTTACCAATGTTGCAGAATATATTTGAAGACAGATCTATCTCATAGGCAGCTGTACTCACAAGTATTGATATTTCTGCATGAGAGTTGCAATCAATTTCTGTATTAACGAAACTGCATTTGTAGGTTCTAAATGACATTAACAGAGGGTAAAGACACGCATTTTTATGTTCCTTAGTGGCACAAGTGAAGGACCTGTGTTTCCATTCCTAGTTCCTAGCTACCTTATTTTTAACCAAAACAAAGTTTCCTCTCTGCTTTTTTCCAGGTCTGGAGTTGGTGTGACAGGTTCTAGGCAGACGTTATTTTATGCAGAAGTAACAGACCAGATGAGAACTGGTGAAGGAGGTGGCCAGCCTGAAGAAGGAGAGCTGATTGAAGTTGTAGAAGTACCTTTAGAAGACTCCATGAAGTTTGCTTATGATGAGACTCTCCCGAAGACGATGGGTGTCATCTTCAGCTTCATGTGGTTCCAGAACAACATAGCACCCAAGCTACCAAAAAAATAAAATCAAAACACTATGATTCTAAGAAAAGCTTCCCTGATTGTTCGGTGGATACAGAAAACTGCAAATCTGACAGCCTCAATCAACTCAACTTTTCACTGAGCAAATCTTTCCTGAAATAAATTTGGAAGTAAAATCTGAATTAATATCCTGACACAATTTCCATCATTAGCAAAACACTTACTGCCTTCACTGGGGCCAGGATTTGCCTCCGAGAGGCAAATGTTGATTTTTGTGCAAAGTAAATGTGTCCAGTTCTCCTTTCTCATGGCACTGCCCTACCACTATTTTGAAGAGTTCCTCAGGACCTCAGTGCAGCTGCTGTACCAGCCGGTCTCGGGGGTCTGTACGTACTGGCAGCTGTGTATTCTCTGTAGTTTCTGAATTTTTTAGGGGAGAGGCAGCAAACCTGACTAGTCGCAGATACCCTAACTACGTTCCTGAGCTGCACAGCTTTCAGGGAGCAGCTTTCCCTGTGGTGTGTAGCTCCTGCGCTGAGAAAACGTTTGCATTTCTGAACATGCAGACCTTTATTTCATAAGCAAACATGTCTGTAAATCCTTCTGCTAATGCGTCATTTTGACAATAGACCAGCTGTAAGATTATGTGCTTCTGTTTGTTCCCACTATAATGCTGAGCAGCAGTGATGGTGATAGAGGGATGAATGATGGGGGCTTCTACGGCAACACATGCTTCTTTGTTTGTTTTATGGGTAATACTTGATTAATTAGATCAAACTTTGTCCTCTAGAGCGGGACTCGAGAGGCCAAATGTTTTTAATTTAACTCTGAGTTTACTCATACAAGTTATTTCTCTGAGGTGTTCTGTGGTCTCAGTTCCCTTATCGCCCAAATGGGAAGAATGGGACTTACCCCTCAGATAACGCTCCTTGAAATGGAATGATCGGAAGTGCTTTACTGAGAGATTTTATCATCATTTGAGCAATTTACATTGAAGCCCGTGCAACCTGCACAGACGTTCTGAGCAACACAATTGGATTTAATAAAGTGGTCTAATTAGAACGTATATTATTTGTTCTATCAGCATAGTTTAGATGTGGGCTGTTTGTCATGTGAAGCTGTTAAGAGCATGAATGAAAGAGAATCAAGTCTGGCAATTTGATTATGCACTGGTTTATGTTATTCACTGAGTTAATTAACGTGACTCCCGTTATATGTGCTTCTAGGATTACTGAGGTACTAAATCTGTTCAGAAGATGAGTACTGCAAATACACAAACTTTCATATAGCAACTGGAATAAATGCCATACAGATGCCTGATGGTATCCAGTGGCTGATTTAAAATCACCGCATATCTAAATAGGTGTATAAATAAATAACTTTTGTGAAAGTTCAGACACATTTGCATTGAGCTGTGCCTGGTCTGTGGTGAGTCAAGGGCTGAGTTGTCATGAAAAGTGAATAAATTCTGTCTGATGTATTTACGCTGGAAGGTTATTCAGAGTGGGGTCTCCGCTGTTCTGTGTCTTTACGGTGTGGAGTACAATGTGTCCCAATTGCTGCTGAGGCCTTTACGAAGTACCACAATATTTATAATAAAGAATGTCTTTTATTCCGGGCTGTAGTTACCAAGGCGTCTGTTTGATTCCATCGAAATTACTGCACAGTAGCTTGTCGATCCGTTTAGTGTCAAGCTGATGAGTGTGTGAGTATACACGGCAAAAGCTTTTTTTTGCTGCATAATGCAGTAATTTGGAAAAATAAACTGATGTGGTGGAGAGGGGTCAGAGTTTGAAACTTTTCGAAGCAGCGTTTATACTGTTTGCCCCAGAATTACAAATGGTTTGTTTGTGCGATGCTGAGAGCTTTCCCCAGTCCGACGTTCCCTCCCCTGCCACATCCCCGACCTGCCGTTGGTACTTCACAAGGTGCACTCATCGCATTAACCACCTCGGGGAGAGCCCGAGGCTTTGACCTGCGTGGGTGACAAGCATTCAAGGTGTGATGCATCAGACTGAATACACATTTCACTGATTAGTCTGGCTAGAAGTGCCTTCCAATCCCAGCGCCTGCACTGGGTTAGGACTCCTCGGACCACCCCTGGAGGAGGCAGGTCAGCCAGCACGGATCTGTCGTGCCACCACGCAATCTGCACATCGTGAACCGTGCTGGAGAGAGCACCCAGCCAGGGGAGGATGAAGGTCCTAAAATCTCTGTATGCAGAGATTGCGCGTGCCTTGGCTGCATGTCTTTGAGCTGTACAGGTCGAAACACGGGCGCATTTTGCCCTCTCCAAGGCGCTGTGGCTGTCCCTCTGACGTGCTGTCCATCCCTGAGAGTGCATGTGTTGGGGGAGCACCGAGGGCAGTGCCAGACTTGCCAAAATCTGGCCCAAACTACTGCTGCTGGTCAGCAGAAGGCTGTTCCCCATCACTCAGCTGGGTGGAGGGCTTCCAAGTTGTACGTGCCTGAGGTCTGCCTGCTTCCCAGCCCAGCCCCCGGGCCAGACACCTACAAAACCCCGGGGGGGCTGCGGTGGCTCTGAAGCCTCTGCACCCCAGGGATGCAACACCCAGGCTCATGCTCTGCCCAGCCGTCCCCGCAATTCGTGATTTTCAACCAGAAACAAAATGGTCATGGGATTACTTCAGTTTCCTTCCACCATTTGGGAGTTTTCCACAGAAATAGCAGTGATGCAATGTAGTGAAAGCTGTACATAAGCGATGCTGTATCTGGTGTTTGGCTTTGCAATATTAAATATAAACATATTGTCACCCTTTTCCTGTTAATTTTGGTGGGGATTTTTATAAGTAATTAGGAAGGTTTGAAAATGCAGGAGAAAGGGCATGAACTTTTTTTCAAAAGAGTAGATGATTCATATTTATAAAAATAAAACCAGAGCAATTCAGATGCCACTTCTGTCGTCAGGGCTCATTTCAAAGATCATAATTAGAGCAAATCTGATATACATTGGCCGAGCCCAGGCAGGAAAAAAGTGCTTCTAATGGAAGCTTGAAATCACGACTGTGCTTTAGACGCATCCTTTGGACGTGCCACCACGCGTATGTCCATGTAGAGCAGACGGTTCAGAATAAAACAGGGTTCCCGTTTGCTGGTAAAGAATACTGACTCCAGCTTGCAAAAATCTTATCTGCTCTCATCCAACCATCCCCATGAGATCAGTGTCTTTCTCTTACTGAATACAATCGAGTGGTCCACATTTAAAAAACAAATCTTAGCATCTCTCTCATCTTTATGATATGGCTTTGGGATACAGAGATAATCTAATGAACCTGAAATTATGACTCAGCCTTCTAAAGAAGCCCGAAATTATAAAATTTTGAATGTAGCATCGCTGCCAGGCTTACTATTAGGTGGCAGAAGAGACATCACCAGCACCTTGCAAGCACATGGACCTCGTTTATTATTATTATTACCACCCTATTTGTAAAGTATCTACAAGCCCTGAGCTACTCCCAGGTCTCCCGGTATTAAGCACTGAACAGAGATATGATTACAATCTGACACTTTAAAGAAATGAGCTGAATTACACGGCGGGGGAGGTGGGGGCAGGCGCAGGGATGGGGCGCGGGGTCCCCTGGCCGCTCACTCCCCCGGGCTGGTGGGGATGCTCCGTGCCCCGCTGCAAGCAGGCGGCCGCTTGCCTTTTCGCCCGCTCCCTCATTACCATCCCGCCCCGCCAACCATAAAAGCAGCGTTCCCCGGCTCCCCGCAGAGCCACGGCCGGGGCCAGGCCAAGGGCAACCGATATAATTGCTCCTGAAATACACGTGCCGACCGAGCAGGGCGACCCACTGGACAAATAGGATTTTTGCTAAATTAGGACAATTGCTGAGCACGCTTCACCCCCTCGACGGGGCTCTATACATAGATGCAAGGCACACCCAGTTGTGAAATCTGTTGAAATGGCACACCTGGTGCTGTCTGCAAGTCTATTCACAACCGTTAGCAGGTGCGACTTGGCCTTTGTGGCCATAAAAGTCTGGCTGCGCGGCTCCCGCTGTGCTCCCTGCGCCTCCGCTGCCCCGCGCTCTGCGGCAGGGGAGGCTGTCACAGATTAATGGGGTTGTTTGAAGCTGCTAGGAGCCACCGCCTGAAGCATGTAGCGGCTTCAGAGGGATCAGAACAAGGCCTGTGCGCACAAGACGGATTTGCAGCTTTAGCCTCAGCGGCTGCACGGGGGTGGAGGTAGCAGGCAGGGCAGGGATGCGGGGCAGCACGGTCCCTGCGGTCCCAGGGATGCTGCCGAGTGGCCCTGCCAGCAGGTACCAGCGATTTGCAATCTAGCCCCTGTTTGGGTTCAGTCTCTCTAAAAAGGATTTTGCTTGCTCTGCTTTGCAACATCTCAACCATCGCAGCACTAAGGTGGAGCTCCGAAAGCCCCAGCCCCAATCTGGATTCAAATTTAATTTAAGGAAGGATGCTGTGGACTTTGGAGCAGGTTTCCAGCAGGAGTTTTCATTCCCACTGGTTCACACAAGATTTTGCCTGCTATGAACAAAAGAGGGATGCTTGTACAAATCCTGTGCTACTGCAGAAGTTACTCCTCGATTTGTCTAATCCTTCAGAGCCAGTCTCACTCTTTAATTGGGAACACAGCTTTAATTGCTCTCCAGATGAATCACGAGGGAGGAGAAGAAGTCATAACATAGCTAAATGGCCCAGATTTGTGGCGCTCAGAGCTCTCTGGCCTGCCTCAGGACTGGCTTCAGTGCATTTCTCGTAATTGGAAATACAATCAGATCGGTATTAAACCCTGCCAGCCACGCACTGTATTGCTTTGCTGCTGAAGGACTCAATATCCTGTGCTGGCTTCAGCCTCTAATAAAACATTCAAAAGCAGCGCTGCTCGGAGAAACCCCTTTCGGATACTTGGTTCCAGTGAAAATGAGCTGGGAACGGACGATGCAGGAACGGCTGTCAACCTTGCCAATGAATGGCAACCCTCATGCTCCAACCTCGTTAAGAGAAAATCCCTGAGGTCTGCTTGTGCCCGCCTGTGGTTCAGTGTTGGGGTATGGGTGCGATGGCTAGGGCATTCAATAGTGAGATAAACACGATTTTGTCATTTTACAAGAGCAAAACTACAGACGTGCTTGTGGCAGCCGGGATCCAGCCCTGGCTTGGCCGCATCTGACCGGCTGGGGACAGACCAGGCGCCTCGTGAGCCCCAAGCAGCCTGCGTGTGCCTGGGGACCTCCCGGGGTCAAGGCCACCCCTGCAAGAGCCCCTCCGAACCATGCCATCCAAGTGCACGTCCATCGCAATGTACACGCAGCCTGGTTTTAGCCCTGTTCCCTTGGAGTTGTGGAGGGGGGGCTCGAGGAAAAACAGCAGTTCAGCAATGCCCCTGAAAATAAGCCCAGGAGGTACCATCCCACCCGGCTCCCGGTGCAATGGAAACAGGGGTGATAAGCCTTGCCCCACTGCTGCGGGGTGTCTGGCACGGTGCCGGTCCTGTCCCCAGCCCTTTCCAAAGTCCTCAGCGGGTGCTGGCGGGCAGAGCCGGGTGCTCACTGTGTCCCGTGGGTGGCACAGCCCAGCTGCCCCCTCCAAACCCTCCCCAGGAGCCGCAGGCAGGGGCCGGGGCTGTGGGAAACGGTGTGCTCCAGCTGATCCGTCCCCTCCAGGGCTGCAGCTGCTCCAGCTGCTCCTACGAGCCTGGGGATGGGGACAGATTTTGGGGCCAGAGTCACTAATCGGGTTTCGGATGAGCCTGGCCAGCGGAGGTGGTGGTGAATAAAACATGGTCCAGCTCCCGCCTGCCGCGTGGGTCCCTCCGGCAGACCCGCTGCGTGTTTGTGGGGTGTTCGGGTAACGCTTTCGCTCGTGCAGCAATCGTTAAAATAACTGGACAAGGCACAATCACGCACTTGAGAGTGCTAGAAACAATTTAAGAAATGTTCTTGGGACAAACGGCGGGTGCTGTGCAAACAGCTCCCCAGGGTTTGTGAAAGGGGCCCCGGCTGCCCGGCCCCCCCGGCCGCACAGGAATGCACTTGCACCGATAACTTGCCCCGCTCCTTTCATAACCTCCTTTGTTTCGTCCTTCAGGCTCCCCCCCCGCCCCCCGCTCCCTCCCTGGGGTTTCGGGGTGCTCTTTTTGCAATAAAATCAGGAAAACAAATAGAGGTATTGCAAGCCCATGCCACACTATCTCCAGCTCCTCTTTGCTATTCAGTATGAAAATGAGGGACTTTGTAAGAACTTCAACGCTCCCCGCAGGTCTCCCTAGAGACATAACTTGGGTTTTCCCCCCACATGGCTTCCTGACTGGAGCAGACTTGAAGCTCACTAGCCTGGCCAGGTTCGTACGGCAGCCCCAGCGCTGCTGACCCCGGAGCTGGCGATGCAGCCGGGATGCGAGGGCTTGAGTTACAGCAATCCCTCAGCTGCTAATCCCCTCTGCCAGCCCCACCGCTCCGTGCTGCCGTCAATCACGCGCGGAGCCGCACGGGTGCTCCCGTTCCGGCAGGGCTGTGGCAGCGCAGGGACCCCCAGACGTATGGGGACTATACGTAGCCCCCGGAGCTGGGACCTTCCAGAGGCAACAGGAGAGGGAGGGGGACATCCACAACGTGTGTCCCTGGTCTTTGGGACGGGTGTCAGGATCAGTCCCGTCTCTTCCTGTCACGGCTGGGGAAGTTTGGGGACAGCATCAGCGCACCTCAGGAAGGGGTAAAGTGGGCGAGGTCACGTTCGAGATTTGTGCTTAGTCATGGAAGTGCTTCAGAAAACCTCGTTTGCTGGGGTGACCAACCTCTGCCCATGATGCTTTTGTCTGGCATTTATGAAATATCTTTAAAAAGCAGGGAAGGGGGGCTTGCAGCAGGCTCCCAGCGCAAACAGGGAGCAGAGTTAGGCCGATGCCGGGCGTGTATGAAATGGCCCAGCCTCACATCGGCCCTCCAAATTCATCCGCGACCTTTCGCATCCCCGGCCAGCTGATGTTGTGAGGGTGGAGGCTGTCCCACCTGCAGCAGCCCCGCGTTGCAGCAGCGGCGTCATGCTGAGCAGCTTCTGGGCTGCACGCAGCCGGAGCAACGCAGGGCAGACGGCCAAGCCAGGTACCAGCTTCGTACCCGACGTTCTCGTCTGCTGAATCGTCCCGGTCACGCTGCCAGCTTCGTCTTTTCAAATGGCTTTCTTTTGCCTCTAATGCTTTTGCTTGGGTTTTTTTGTTTGTTTGTTTGTTTTCTACTTTTTTCTTTTTTTTTTTATTGCTCTTACACACAATCTGATCCCAGTCTCTCAGATGAGCACAGTCAAAATAATACCAATACATCAAAATAATGAGATCTGATTCCAGGGGCTCTCACAGAGCCATGGCACGGAGTGAAGGCTAACAGGTTTATTGATCACAGCTCTCTCTAGCACAGGATTTAGCTCCTAGATGGACACTAATATGTAGATTTGTTTTTTCTCACTGGCAAAAGCAATGTGTAAATATTCTGCGGGTAATGATGCAAGTCTGTTCCTCGTTCAGTTAACAGGGGAGGTGGCAGCAAGCATGAAAAGAAGCAAAAAGACTGAAGTGAAGGTCTTGCCTTCTACAGCTGCATGACTGATCTTAATGCCCTGTCCTTTTTCTATCAATCAAGGCTGATTGGCAAAGCTTTTTAATTCAAGTCTCTAAGCAGGATGATCGGCGTTTACTTAGCTAGTGTTGATTTCCACTTGACCAGGCTGCTCTGGAGTAAGGTATCGTCTTATAGCGCAAACCCTCTTACAAGGGATAAAGAAACTGAGACCACCTCGATCCTCCTCGTTACCTCCTCAGACCTAACGATCATCCCCAGCCACTCTCTTGCGGGTCGGGGGGACGGGGCTCCCGGGGGAGCCAGGCTGGCACCCAGCGAGGACCACGGCTCAGAGGGAAGGGGTGCAGAGCGCGGAGCATCGCGTTTGGTCCCAGCCCTGCCATGGTGGCTGGCTCACGGCTGCCCGGCCCCGCGTCCCCCCCTCCATCCCCGGCCCCTCTCCCCCGGGTGCCGTGCGTGGCCTGGGCCCGAGTCCCAGCACTGCTGCAATATAAAACAAACCTGGCACCGGGAGCGCGCAGCCTTTGGCACATCTCTCCTGGCTATTTTTAGCTGCTTTTCCAGAGAAACCGGGCTTATGCAGCCTGCCTCCGAGTGCAGGGGCTCCAGCTACTGCCCACCCCCTGCATCTCCGCCTCTCAGGCGGGGTAGTTGCTCCAGGATGGGTTTAATGATGCTATCAGAGAGGGCAAGCCCACGGAGCAGAGACATGAGCATCCCACAGACCCGGCCCCGAGCTCTGCTGCTTGCAGAGCGACGCGTTTCTTCCAGCATTTCTTCTGCCGTCTGCACCCAGGCACCCACCCAGGGCTGCCCGCGGGGAGAGAGAGGAGATGGAAGCATGCGATGCAACTAGTTTAACGCTAAACAAAGTGACTCATTTTTATGCAGCAAAGTTGTTCCCTTGTAAAACATGTTGTTCCCTGTTTCTGGAAAAGATCTGAGAGGGTCTCATGATCTGAGCTGAGCGTGGTGGTTCGGCTTTGCACGACTTGTGCTTGCAGGGCTGGTTTTTCCTCACCAGCTTCATAAAGCGCATCCAGAATATGCGGTGCAGAATTAACACAGAGCACTTAGTCTTGATATAAAAATTAGGAACTTTTTTTCCCTCAGCTAATATATTTGAATCTTTTATGTGGAATAAGAATTTTGAGGGTTTGAGGGTTTTTTCAAGAAAACTAGAGACCCTGTTCTGAGCCCCTGGAAGCAGGTAGGTCTATGAGGGGAGTCTGGAGCTGGGCAGGACCGCTCTGCATGCTTCGGGGGGGCTCAGGACCCACATACAGCCAAGACTTGCCATGGCACGAGGAAGCCCTCGGTGCTCGGGAAGGGCCCGTGAGGCCACAGGGGCAGTAGTCTGGTGTCTCCTGCAACGTGCCCTACTGCTGCTGCAAATATCCATCCAATACGTTGTTCAAAACAAAAGTGAAGTGCTTACCTGCAGGAAAGCAATCAAATGCAGCTTGGGACGTTTCACAGCTCCTTTCTTTCTGGCAGCAAAGCAGCACACGTTCTGCCACATATAGCCTGAGCTATAGGGATGAGACAGGGGAGTCAACAGGAGCCGGCTGCGCAGGTTAGGAACTATTTCCTTCCCTTTAACCAGTTTCAGGGCAGCTGGGTCACTCTGGGGCACAGGGGGGGTGTGTCCTGGTTTCAGCAGGGATAGAGTTAATTTTCTCCCTAGCAGCTGGTGTAGTGCTGTGGTTTGGGTTTAGGATGAGAATAATGTTGATAACACACTGATGTTTTAGTTGTTGCCAAGCATTCAAGGACTTTTCAGCTTCTCATCCTGCCCTGCCAGCAAGTAGGCTGGGGGTACACAAGAAGCTGGGAGGGGGCACAGCCAGGACAGCTGACCCAAACTGACCAAAGGGATATTCCACACCATATGGTATCACGCTCAGTATATAACTGGGGGGAGTTGGCCAGGGAGAGTATAGGTTTGGGAACTAGCTGGGCATCAGTCAGTGGGTGGTGTGCAACTGTGCTGCGCATCACTTGTTTTGTAGATTCTTTTATCATTATTATCATTACTATTACTATTATTATTATTTCTGTCCTATTAAACTGTTTTTATCTAAACCCATGAGTTTTACTTTTTTTTCCAACTCTTTCCCTCATCCCAGTGAGCAAGCAGCTGTGTGGCTGTTTCAGCTGTCGGCCAGGTTAAACCACAGCAGTGTGCCTGCCCCTTTGTGCCACCCAGAGATGTTAGATCTCACGCAGCAGCATCCAATACAGAGCGGATCAACAGTATTTCAGGTCATTAAACTGATGCAATGCTCAGCCCACCCACCAGCCATTTGCATGTAGATCATGGATGCTCTAGATCAAATTAGTTCTAAAATTTAGGTAATGTTCAACATTTGTGTACATAAATTCAACAAGTGAAAAATGGTCAGCGAAGCACCAGGACTTCAGGAACTGTGTTGCAGTACAAAGGCAGGGATCTCATTTTTATCTCTACCCATTTCTTTGATCCAGCAATCTACACTCTGCCATGGGATCTGTGTTTGAGCACTGACTTTTTGAATGTGCTCACCTCCTCTTTACCAAATTAAAACATTTAGCTGTTGCTGTTTAGTGTACCAGTGTATTCACATATTCACAAAACAAAGATCCTGCACCCCAGCTCATAATACTGTCTTAGCTTACAACGGTTTGGCATTCACATTTAAAGAAATGTAAATACTAAACATTAAAAATATTAGACGATTCCTGTAAGCGTTGTGTACACTAATATTCCTTTTAGGCTACAAAACACACTATTAATCACAGAAAGACTATTGCACTAATGCCCCTTATAAAACCAGCCTGAGTTTTAGTACTCAGAAAGCTGCTTATCTGTTCCTTTGGACTAAGAAGACTGAAATGCCTTTGAATTATTAAAAGGGCTGAATTATGTCCCTGTCTAAACTTGGAAGTCAGAGGAGCCACAGACCTCTCCAAGACCTCTAAAGGAAGAAAGTCCTTTAAACCCAAGTTCAGCTTTTCAGAAAAAGCATGCAACTTCAGGCGGGATGCCTTATTTACTTGTGTGTTTTCAACTGAACTTATTTCCAAGCGATTTGCATTAACACGCTTTACTTGGGCTTGGGCTTTCCAGTCCTTCAAGGCAAGTCACAGCCTCAAGGACTGTGCTGTCCTGGGTGATAACAGATGGACGTGCAAGGAGGGGCTTGGCTCCCAGCCCTGTGTGTGCCGGTCGGTCCAACTCCCTCCCAGCATCATGCCACCAAACAGCCTTTTCTAAGGGACGTTGTTTTCACCTGAAAATTTGGAGGCTGGGAAGTTCGATCTGCTGATTTAGTACAACCTAATGCAGCACTGTAATCCTGAGAGGCTTCAGCATCAAAGGCAATAATTTCATCTGCAAGCTGCGAAAGATTTAAAAACAGAGTTTTTCTTTGTAGAACACCAGCCCTGGGTGAAAGCCAAGGTCCTGAAGGTTAAGGGATGATAGGGAAATACAGCAGACCTACAAGGATACTGGATATATTTTCTATTTGCAGATTTATGTGTCTGTCCTGGCATGTGGTTTTTGTCATGCATACAGCATGAGCGCTGTATTTGACACTTTAAATCAAGGAACAAAGGACTAAAACAGTAGAGGGGACTAAATTGAATTGACTTAATTTGTTTATCCTGCAAATCAACATCTGCTCAGACCTATTTCTTTCCACTCTGAAGTTGTCATAACAGAATATTTTGCCTTCTGCTCAGTCTAATTATAGACGCACAAGCCAAAAGCTCTTAATTTTCCTCACAGCCATCAGCAGGAGCTTTGCTGTCACACTCAGAGCGGGCAGGATTAAACCAAGCTGTGTGTAAAAGGCTGTTTTTCAGGAGGGTGTTTTCCCCAGTAAGTTGTGTGTTGGTACCCATCTAAGGGGAGGTTTTTATATTGAATTAATTGCACAGCTTCTTTTCAGCACTGATGAAAATCATCACAAAAGAAGACATCAGATCCCAAAGAATTGGGTCTACTCAGGCTAGGCTGGGAGGAAAGTGCTTTGTGGCAAGCAGCTGTCTGTCATCGTCACCCTGCAGTGACCAAGAGGAGATGGACTTGTGCCACAGCACAAATAAAGCACCTCTCACTGTGGAGGGCCCCACAAAAGCTTGTAACTCTATAAATATCCACCAAGAAAGTCTTTCCTCCATCCTCATGTGGAAGTGTGGCTCCTGCAGGATGGAGGTGCCCAGGCTGGGGCAACCGTGGGGCCGGTGGCTTCACTGAGCCCAGTAGAGATGCCAGCAGGTTCAGTGGCATCAGCCCGGGGAGCTTGAGCCTGGTGCAGGCTTGTCCACAGGCCTTCAACTGTGGGATGTGGATCACCTTAGCAACCATAGTCATTGGGTTGCATTTCTGATCATCTTGAATGACACCCTTTTCCTGCCACCCCCACAAGAAGAGTCCACGTGTCCCACACCATTGTGATAAAGGACTGTGGCTCAATCCTTTCAGGTTTCATTTCTTGGAAATATGAGGCATCCCCACTTCAAGAGATCTCCAAAAGTAAAGGGTAATGTTCAGCTGTTCGCAGTACTGATGGAAATGATATGGCTTTATTTGCCACCTCAGGACCAAACCAGGTTGGATGCAAACAAATACAGCTCCATTGTTGTCAGAAAAGGGTCAATGTTGACTTACACTGCACAGGAAGATAGCATGACTTCTTCGCCTTGATTGTTTTGGCACAGCTCCTGAAGCAACATGTCCAGCTTACAAGAAACTGTCAACACCGAACTCCAGATCTGCTGTTGAGGAAAAGGAGCACTCACAGGGTTTCCAGGTCTTCTTACCACAGATCTGACCAGGAAAAGGTGATGGGGATGGAAATGTGCAGAGAAATTGCTCTTCCCTCCCTCCAGAGCCATACCTGTCTCTGAGCTCTCCCCAGGATCTTTTGCTGGTCAGGAAAGTGTCTCCAGCATCTGTTGGTGGCTGCCCCTGTCGAGGCCCTGCCCTGCGGCTCCTCAAGATGTTGTCTGCCTACCTTACCACCCTACTGCTGCTTATCAGCAGCCCTGGCTTGAGGCTACCCCAGTAATTCTCAGTTTCAATGCATGGCCATTATTTCCTCTGTAGAGTTGCAGAGTTGGGTAAAAACAACAAGCTATTCCCAACGTTTGATATTCACAGCTGTGGGTTGCAAACTAATTAACTCCCTTATCTACAGTCATCTTCAGCACACCAACTGGGTCTTCTTTAAGCAAGGCTCATTTTAAAAAGAGCATCTCATTAGCAGTATCGGGCCTCATACATTTAGGGTTTTTTCAGAGAGGCTTGGGGAGATGAAGAGTTTTTGCCTATGAGTCACGGTCTTCAGATTTGAGTGCTTTTCTCTCTATTAGAAATATGCCCTGGAAAACTCAGCTGCAGAAAGCAATCCCTGTGCATGGGTCTGTGTGGGCATACACACAGGAGGGGCCAGGATAGTTGTTCTCTCCATGGATATAACACCTTCCTTACCTGCTGTTTCTGGATCCTCTCTCAAGTGGTTGCTTCCAACATCCTGTGGCTCTCACCCCTTGATATGACATATTGGACCAGAACTTACCGAAAATGTTCACTATTGCCATTTAAATATAAAGACAATATTAAAAAAAAAAGGCCTAGCCATTCATAGCAGGTACCTCAGTTCCAGGTTCATCCTCCAGAATCACGTGGACTTCTTGTGGGGGTGGCAGGAAAAGGGTGTCATTCAAGATGACCAGAAATGCAACCCAATGACCATGGTTGCTAAGGTGATCCACATCCCGCAGTTGAAGGCGTGTGGACAAGCCTGCACCAGAATCCCTGGAGAGGCAAAAGTCCCTCAGTGAAGGAAAAAGCAGGAGTGATCCAGATGTTCCCTGTAAAATGTGGAACAAAGAGCTGGAGGGAAGTTAGTGCTGTGTTTAGCTATTGAGATTGTGTCTAGCAAACGGGCACAAGAGACCCAGGATAAAGGGACATGGCAACCATCCTTGTTCCTCCAAACACTGGAAAATATCTGCATTTTCTGAGTGGTGCCTAGCTGGTTTGTTCAGCTGGATTTTAGGTTTTAATGAACAATGAAAAATGACATGAAGCAGGAACGTGCCTGGTGAAACCCTGCGCTGTGCAAGTCAATGCACTAGTTTTGGAAGGGTCAGGATTTGACTCTCTGCCAGCTGCCCTGTGTCTACAATCTTGTGTGAAGAGCGTGGCAGTGGCTGGCTGTAACTGCTGTGTCCCAGACATCTGCAGGACCTTCTCTGCAAGTGGCACAGGCTTTCTCCAAGCTGAAAGGCTTGGAGAATGAAGGTAGCACTTAAGCAATATCCTCTCCCAGAGACTGAGCAGGAATTTGGAGCACTTGAATAGTCCATCCCCAAAGAATCTTTTCCAGGTCTGACCCTGATCCTGGTGCATGCTGAGACCTGACTATGCAAATTCGTAATCAGGGCTGTAGACATGATTTAAAACCCCATAATATGTATCTCACTGTCACATCACAGTGCTTTGAATTGAGGAACTCAAAGTATTGTATTTTCATGCACATAGCCTGCATCTCAGATAACTCACACCACTGTAAAAGAACTGTCCTTTGCAAACAAGTACTTAGCTAATCTGCATCCTCAGACAACCCGGGGGTCATCCCAGTGTACCAGTTATGTATGTGAAGCCATGGGTACAGGGTGACAAGCAGCTGTCCCCTCCTTCCTCTAAGCCTCTACCATCCGTTCCTGCTCCCACCTCCTTCCCACAAGACGACAAGCTTTCTGCAGTCCACATCTCCCTCCCAATGTGCGGCAGATGTGAGATGGGACAACAGAACCAACAGAATCTCATGCCGCTCCCACCTACCCTCTGGTTCAGTTTTGTTTCTCCATGTAACTCCTATTGCGGGCACCGAGCATGGACCGCTCCATGGTCAGTGCGGTGGCAGCCTGCAGCTGCCAGGAGCTGATGTAAGGAGGGTGGAAAGATGGGGAAAAGTCACAGATTTGGCCCTAAAACTGAAAACCAAAATAACTAATTCTGTCTCTATTGCAGGTGTTGCCCTCCCAGAGGTAGCTCTATCCAAATGATCTCTCTGCATCTTGTTTTCTTATTCCCAACTCAAAGTGCAGACGGTAAAGCCTCCCTGATGCAAATTTCCACTCCAGCCTACAGAAGCTTGGCAGAGGAGCTGCAGCCAAGAGCCTAAAATTAGACTTTTAATGCCACAGCCAGCACCCAAGAGGTGACCTGATTTTCAGAAGTGGGGGGAAATTTCAAAGCCCGGTCCATGTATGGCTTGATACTCCATGGAAGTGTCCGAGTCTGCAGCAGCTCTGAATCAGCTGCTTAAACCCTGTTTTGCACCAGCCGGGCAGGTCTGCGACACAGAAGGAGACCATGCACGTAAAACCCAACTGCCCTCTCATTAGAGGACTTAGCTGCAGAGGTGTTTCATCTGTGGCAAATTTATTCGCCCACCTTGCCTCCTCCAAACTCTTCTCACTCAGAAAAATGTCTGATCATCCCTTTCAAGTTCTGCAGTTGAGCAACTTTGCACACGCATTTATTCAGCTGATAACGGCATAAGGTATTTGCAAACATCAGCTCACGGGCACAGAAATTTGCCAGGCTATGGGGTTTATTTAAAAGCAGAAATGTATTTCATGGTTTTCAAATGAGCCAAAGAAATAGCTAGTCTCCCAGCCAGCAGCAGCACTGCTGCTGGGTGTACACAAGGCCAGCCAGCTTTGGCAAGACAGTGACACATAAAACCTTTTTATAACAAAACCTGTGAGTGTATCAACCCCTTTGCACATGCTGCACCTTGGGGCCTGTGTTTGTTTTTGACCAAGGTCATCAAATGAATTATATACTCATTGCAGGGTTTGTTAGAAAGGTCTTTGAAAGCAGATGGGATTGTGAAACACTCTTTCACTACACCTAATGCATTGCAAATAACAGTGAAAAAATTGACAGCAGGCTGGAATGCTGAGAAAATTGCTTTGATAAACTAAAGTGTTTACAATAAACTTTAATGTTATTGATTTTAACCCATGTCGGGAAGCTGAAGCAAGAAGCATTCTTTCTAGAGCAAATGCATTCAGCTTCAAGTCTCTGTAAAATTGAAAAAACAATACAGGGAGCAAGAATTAATCTGTGAAAAATTAGAGATATGTGAGCCATCTCAGAAGAAAATAAAAACAGGCTGGGCATCCCTCAGAACTTGCTCTGGTTTTATTATTTTCTTTCACAGAGCAATACAAGCATCCTAGCTAGTGTCGCGTGCCGTAGCTTGAGAAGGTGTTGGATGGAGGATGCACACAGTTGAGGCACACCATCCCTGGGCAGGGGAGAGCTCATGCAACACCTGTGCCAGGCAGCACCAAAGAGCCATCACCTGTGCTGGGGCTGAGCCGGGATCCTTCCAGGCAATGTGTTTTAGAAGACAACTCATTTGATTTCCATTACAAAGCCACCTCCATGTCTTTAGTAGCTTCTCTGTTGCCACAGGGAAACAGTGTCCCATGGTTCAATCTCTGAAACTGAGCTGAAACAGCATGTTCACCACCAGGCAAAGGCAGTGGAGAAGTGGTGGGGGGAGGAGGGCTGTGATCACATCAAATTGTCTATTAAAGCTGTGAAACAAGAAGTCTCTGGTCCCCACCTCATCCCAAGCTTGGGAACGTGGGGGCTGTCTTTGCACCACTAGAGACTGGGAGACATTGACAATCTCCTGTGGGCAGATGTCCCCAGAGCCATCAAAATACATAGAATCATAGAGTCATAGAATATCTTGAGTTGGAAGGGACCCATAGGATCATCGAGCCAAACTCCCTGCTCCTTGCAGGACAACCTAACTCTAAACCATATGACTAAAAGCATTGTCCAGATGCTCCTTGAACTCTGACAGGCTTGGTGGCCTGACCACTTCCCTGGGAAGCCTGCTCCAGTGACTGACCACCCTCTCTGTGAAGAACCTTTTCCTAATGTCCAATCTGAACTTCCTCTGATGCAGATTCACTCCGTTCTCTCGTGTGCTATCACTTGCATTTCTCCTGTCCGTAGAGACAGGGGAGTGTTTGCAGCCCAAGGGACCAGGCACTGCTCTCCCATCCCTCCTTCAGCAGAGATGTCTGCTCCAGGGCCGATGGATGTGCCGCACTGGCATGGACCAGTATGCCTGGAGGTCAGGCCCATCGCACGCCAGTCCTGCCAAGCAGGCTGGAGGGGCAGCCAGCCCCATCCCTGGGCACTGGGATGTCCCCTGTGCCAGCTGCCTGCGTCCTGCCCCAGAGGTTGGCACCGACGGAAGCTGACAGGGCTTCTCCAGCCGTTGCTGTTTCTTATTGAAGCAGCTGGTCACTTGCTTTCAGAGATGAAAGCAGAACATATTACTCTCTCCCAGGAGCTTTTCTGCTGCTCCTCTGATCCCATCCCTCCTTTCTGGCTGTGCAGGTACCTTTTCTGCTCAGGGGTTGTGTCGGGTCCATCCACCTCTGTTCGATAGTAGTCTAAGCAGAAGACACAACCTTTAAACAGCCAAAGAAACTATCAACAGCCTAAAAGAGCTGGGAAATGCTCCCTCCTGCCCAGGCCATGTCACAGACCTGGGCTGGGACTGAGGTCTTTGAACTGACCCTGGATTTGAAGCTTTAATGCCCCATCCTCCCCCATGTCCAAATCTCCTTGCATGAGCCCCAAACAGAGCAGAGGGTCAGATTCATAAAGGCTGCTTGCTTGCTTCTTTTTCCTGGAAATCTCCCAGCCAGCTGCTGCTGTGGCCTCGTCTTGTTTGGCTCATGAGGTCTGATAGGATCACAGCCCAAGATAGTACAACCGCAGGCCAAAACGACTGGTGTCATCTGCTCCTCACTTGTAGGAACAAACCCCCGAGGACACGGTGGTGACAGGTCTGTAGGGTGCCTCTTTGGGGTCCTCCTGTCCGCAGCACCCTTCTCTGCAGAGAGGATGTTGCTGATACATCTTCTAGATCCTTCCTTTCAAAAAAAGCACAAAATAACGCTGCATTTGTCTCCAGGCTTTGATAGATACTGTTATGTAAAGCAGCTGCTTAACCCCTGAGGGCTCTGTGCTCTCCTTTTGGCTCTGAGTCTCAGGATGTGGAAGCAAGATAAAAACAAAATCTCCTGATGAAACGTCTCTGCTGGACTCAAGGACTGGGAACCCACAGCGGGAGTGCAGGACCCTCAGGTCCAGCCCCATCTTGCCACGGGCAGCACAGTGGTGTCATCCCCTTTTGTGACTTGATCTGTCTCTGCCATAAACCACTCCACTTTCCTACAGCAGCTGAGGCTTTGATGCTTTGATTTTGCACATACCAACACAACCCCTCTGGGTATTAAACCCTACCTCAGGTCCAAGTCTTTAAAAATATATATCAGTATGCACCGTTTCTGAAAGTCTGTTGGAATTGGCAAAGCCCCTGGTGTTGCATTGCAGAGATATTTGAGGGGCAAATAATAATACTACTACTAAATCGCAAAGGAACCTGTTTAGGATAATGACTGTTCCTGGGGTGGTCACTGCAGGCAGGGCCCCACGTGACAACGTCCCCCCATCCTGCCGTGTGCTGGTGGCCGTGGGACTACCTACATTTGGAACCGAGGAGCCAGTTGTGGGCCAGAAATGGCAGAGCACGGCATAAAAAAAAGGGGTGTGATTTGGCCCTGCAGATGTATTTTTAGACTTTCTATTTCAGACTACTCATCTCTAGCATAACATCTGTTGGATCGTTTTATAGCTGTGATTGTTTACTGGTGACCGGTTGACACCGACACTACAGGGATTTGGTAATAGTATTTTTTTCTGTGTATCTGTAGACAGACGTTACTGGAAGACAGTGAGGACGGGTAAAAGAGCTGTATTTAAACACCACGGCAAAGGGAATACATTTTTAAATCAATCATTTTCTTGCTACCTGTAGGATCATCTAGTCTGTAAAAGACAAAAGAAGCAAGCTGTAGGCTAACGTTTGTTATTCAAAGATTACCTTGAATTTGACCCTTCTGCTCAATTTACTCTGTAGAAGCTGCTGAAATGATCATGTCCAAATGCCACAGAGTCAATTAATCTGGGCTTTGCAGTTGCAACTCTGTCCAGGCACTCCATGGTTTCTGCACTGTCAGTTCCTGCGAGAGTTTTATCTGCAGGGCACATCAGACAAAGGAGAGTGAGGGGGTTTTAAATGATGAAATTGTGGTTTATTCCAACAAAAAAAGGAGGGAGAGAGGCAGAGAGGACAGGCAGTTTCCATGAGAGGAGAATCAATCCAGGCAGAATGTCCAGCAAGGCACATTTAGACGCGGCGCGTAATGGAGATTACATTGATTTTCCTCCATTTACTGTAAGGTAACAGCGAGTGAAACTGTAACAGGAAACTTAGAAATGCTCTTCACAGAAGCTATATTTAGGCAGACACACTGACATGATACCACTGAATAAAATAAACATGCAGGAGACAACCAGTCCTGAGAGACTTTCAGCTCCATCCGCATGACATGCAGCAAAGGGAGTGCGTTATTCCCGAGCCACCTATGCGACCTTTACTGTAGAAACCTATAGAAAACCAGCAGGCTGCTGGGCAACAACCTGGGTAAACTGGGGGCATCTCACTTAAACGCAAAGGGGTTTGCCCCTCCCTGCTAAAACAAAACGCCTGCTAGCTGGCCGGAGCACAGCTCCTCGGGCTGCTGTTCCCTTTTATATAACAGGATAATTTATGGCTTGTTGTCAACAGAAAGAGCAACAATTTGTTTGCTGTACAGGCTGGGAGAGACGAGTTTTCTCAGAAGTCCGGGTGATTTCTGGAATTAGGTGGCAGCTGCTTCTTTAAAGCCTCTGGCATCGTCTCCTGCGTGAAATTAAGCCGTGCACCAGGTCCAGCTGCCAGGTCTCGGTGATGCCATCGCAGCGTACGCAAGGCCCTGATTTTCCACGGGGCAGCCAAAGCTTTATCCAGTTGCCTGCGCTGAATGTCCTGTTGCTCCTTTCCCACTGGCAAAGGACACCTTTCCCAAAAAAGATGGCTCCCCAAGTCCTGGGGAAAGAGAAGCCCTGTGCCCCTGGGCCCTGATGGATTTTAGGTCCTGCTCGGGTCTTTCCAGAGCAGCCACGGACAAGTCACTTAACCGCCCTGTAAGTGGGAGCAATGATGCTTTCCCTCCTCACAGTCTGCACGTGACACACGCTATATAAATATTTAGTATTTGAGCCAACTAATGCTTGCCGGAGCAGCACAAGTGAATATCAGATCTGCAAACATTACGTCCAGGAATGCAGCACAGAACACTGTTTATTTTTATGAACTAAGTGCACACCTTCTCCTCTTGGCTGCAAAGGCTGCTCTGTGATGGGAGGGGAAAGCAAAAACCTGAACACTGTCCCAAATATCAGCTTATTCCTCTTTGCGCAGCATCCACGTTGCAGTTAGCCTTGCAGGTATTAAGGACAAGATGTGAAATGACCTTCCCACTAGGTTGGAAGACCTCAGGGTGCCACCACTATTCCCAACAGCAGAGGAAGACAGGGAGTTTTGGCAGGTAGCAGTGAAACTCTCTGCCTGGGCTCTGAAGAAATGGGTGCTGAGGCGAAATACCCTCAGAGATGAGACAGCAAAGTCAGATGGTGTGGGGCTGGCAGTGTCCACAAAGGAAGCACAGGGAGCTATGCCAGCTGGTCTTTGCCATGACCCATGCTTGAGGATCCCTCCTGAGCAGCTGAGGAATAAAGATAATCCACATGGGCAAAGGGTATATTTCAGCCCAAGAAGGTGACCCATGTAATCTACTCTTTGTTATCAAGTAAGCCCATTGTTTCCCATCTTCTGGTTTACACTAAGTGCCAAAATGATGGATTCATTTGTGGAAATCAGCCACACGAAATCAAGCCCTTGTTTTTGCATACCTGGGGTTAAGTCACTTCTCTGTGCATTAAAGCAGGTTTTATCTCTCTGCCCACCAGAAAATAAATTCATGACTCTTCACCCAGGTTGAGGGGGTTGCACGAGCAATGCCTTGCTCCGTTCCATGCACACACTTAACATTTGGTTACATTAATCACACAAAACCGATCGTGAGGCCATTTCTTCTGACAGACAGAGGCAAACCCCCCTTGTTTTGTGGTTACAGACTGCAGAACTGTGCTCTGTGCTGAAACCACAAGCTAAGATAAATACGTGGATATTTCAAACATTTGCAATGTCTCGAAATCCAACTGTTTCCAGGACAAATTTCTGTGCGAGCTTCACTTGTTACAGACAAGTGTCTGTAAGGCATCTCCAAGGCTTTTATCCTGTGCACGCTCCATCTTTCAGATGACTACTGTGGTAAATCAGCACGAGACATCTACAGTAAAAATCTGCCGCGTGACAATTAGATGTGTTTGCCGGTGCCACTCATCCTCGTTATATTTAGCAACATGAGCACCAGGTGGGCCAGCAAGGGCTGACCCGCTGCAAGGGACAGCATGGATGATCTCACTCCCCTGCAGCCCAACGGTGCGGGAGGGGAGGAGGAGGTGTCAGTGGAGGCCAAGGCGAACAAAGGATATATGTCATTTTTCAGTTATTCTGCTGTCTTTTTTATTGTTTGGTGCAGGTCACAGGGAGGCCACTGGCCAAGGCGAAGAGACATCTCTGCCACCTCTCTAGGGAACGTTTCTCCACAGCATCAGTAGCCTTGATCCAAGTGGTACCCGCTCATTAGGAGCCTACCTCCACAAGCAGCAGCTGTATATCTTTAAACAGGAGAAAGAGCATGGCCCAGCGGTTGCACCCCCAAGAGATGATGTGATGGGGCACAATGTTGGGGGAGGGAATTGAAGCCCGGAGAAGGGTAAAATGTGCGCGAGGAGTTGCGGACACAACACAAGCCGTCGAGTGCCATCTGCTGCTATCTGGAGATCATGTTAGCTCTGCGAAGGGCACGACACTTAGGGGTCTGCCTAATATGGAAGGAAAAGCAGGAATGAGCTCAGTGGTGCTGCATCTGCTCCCCCAGGCTAAGGACGAGCAAGGAAGGGGTCTGGAAATTGTATAGATCCACTGCCTGGCTCAGCACAGCCCCGATGCAGAGCGCAGCTGTGCCCCTGTGCTGGGGAGGAAAGTCTTTCCCGGTGATGTTTGTCTTGCCACCAAATGTTAATAACGTGGTGTGAGGTCCTTGCAGACAGGCAACTGCTGCCCTTTCTCCTCCCACTGCAGAGCTCTCTGAGGTGACGTCTTTCGCTGCTGCAGGGATGGGTGGTTTGCATGGCCCCCGCTGATGCCATGCAGGGACCCCAGCCCCAGAGAAGGCAGAATGAATCTGTCAAACCATTCGCAGGAGCTCAGGAGCAGCTGTAGCTCCTAAAATAGTTGGGCCATGTCATTTCAGTCCCAGTGGGCCAAAGCCAGCATCCATGCAGAGCAAATGGGAATCTGCCTGCACAACCCATCCTTGTCTTCTCTAGACAGATGGAGCTGCTGCACCAGGATGTGACCTGCGGGCCACCAACAGAACAACACCACAAAGAGGGTGTGTGACACACGGTTGACTGTTCTCCTCTCCCATAACCTCCAGCACCCCAAATCATGCCTTAATCATGGTAAGGCTTCACCAGAAGACAGAGGATACACCCTGCAGCCACATCGCAGGCAAAATCCCCTTGCCCATGCCTGGACTCAAGGTAATGTAACTCCTTCCCTTGACTTCCTCCTGGACCTCTCCCTAAATGCAAAGCGAGGACCATCTCTGGTGTCCATGCCTTGTCTTGGTGCATGGTGTGAGCTGTACATACAGGGCTAAGGCCGCTAAACTTCAGTCTCAGGCAATAAAGACCTGCAATTTTTGAACAAGTGCTCCAGTGATTATTTCATGACAGGCTCCTCCTGTCATTCCCTTAGGAAAGACTGACTTGGTTAGGAGGGCAGGTTCATTTGTCAGTGGTGTAACAGCTGCACTTAAATGCAGTTCTCATCCTTGCCATGCAGCTGACCAACTTGTTCAGGAACCTAGCCTGATCACCCAGCCACGATACCATAACCTGCTCCATGCAGTTCTCAGCACTGAAAATGGTGATTTCTTTAGAAATACAGATGTATCACAGAAATTAAGAGACAGTTTCTGGGTGGAAAATGCTCTGTTTTCTGATGCCAGACTCTCCTTGTGCACTGCAAAACCTCATTGAGAGGTAAAGTAAACAGTAAAATTGCCATTTTTTTCTTCATCTAGATGGGTCTTTGGATGTTGTGAGCTACCTCATGTCGTCATTTCTCTGACCCCACCAGTAGCAGGACAGGCTTGGGCAGAATCTACCCCTGATGCAGGTGATGGGGGACACTGGGGGAGCAGCGCTGGGGCTTGGTACGGAGGCAAGGGTGGAGAAACCGGCATGTGCCACCTCTGCCAGCAGCACCTGCTTGTGTGTGAGTCAACTGCGGAGCAAGAGGCTCTTGAGAGAACATAAGAAGGAAAGCAGATATTTAAGAAATTAGTCACAAACATAATGGCTTAATCAAGAGCCTGTTGGAGGCAGTTGGGCTCCGTTTCACCAGAAGCTTTGGCCACCTAGGCCAAGACGTGGGGGTGAGGGGTCTTGTTCAAGAGCATGGCTGGCTCTCGGCGTCCCTGCACCTCTCGCTCGCCAGCACCAGGGAAAACCTCCAGCCACATACCTGCCTGTGCAGCATCTCCGTGAGCCAGCCCAGGAAACTGATCCAGCTGGAAAATAACACAGGGAAGGAGAAAAAAAAAATAAAAATCACATTTTGCCCACAGCCAAAATCTGATGTCTGCCGCTGTCCTCACCAAACCCCAGTACCCTCCCGCAAGCACGGCCAGGAGGGTGGAGCAGCACAGGAGCAAGTTGCTGGGAGGGAGGAGTGGGAAGGGTGGGTTTGCCTGAAACTCAGTATGGCTGGAGCTAATGACCCTGGAGATGGGTCACTGGCCTGGGCTGGTGCATCCATGCGTGGTCACACCACCCTGTACCACGCTGGTACCTGGACCACCGTGCTAAGCCATGCAGGCATCACCTTCAGGCCCTCTAAGTCTCCAAAAGAGATGATGCGGTGATGGCCTCCCCTCCTTCGCACTGCCTGATGCTCCTTTAGTTGTTCCTGTATATTACAACAGCAGGTCATATATGTATTCATGATGACAACCTGGGTATCGCTGCAGGACAAACCAAGGGAACAGAGCGGGGAGATGCTGAAAAGCATTTGCATGTTTATGCTGTTCACACTTGGCAACTGATTACATCTTCAGTGCAAAATGGGTGTTGAAGGTAAAGTAAGCGCATCTCCCAAATGGGAAAATAAGGATTATTCCCTGAACAAAGAAAATTCAGACTGAATCATCTAAACATAAGAATTCAGAGGCTGAAACTACCTTGTATTAATAGCTTTCTATTTAATTTCAAGTACTAACTGGAATATATCCTACTGATAGATAGGAACAGAGGCCACACTGCTCTTAGTAAATTTAGTTTAAACATTTCTGCTGAAACATTTTTGCTAGCTGAGAGAGTAATTTTTAGATAAAAAACCTTTCTCTATTCCATAAAAGAAATCCAGGGTTTTCTCAAGAAAGTCAAAATTCTTCAATGCAGCTAAAACTACATTTTGTCAAAAAATATCTCAGTTAGAAAAGGGGAGGAAAAGATAAGAGGATTTTCCTAGTCCACTCTAGCCATTAGCCACTTTGTTGCTTGATATCTTGCTTTCATGACCTCTAATAAAAAGTTAAGCTACAGGACAGGGAAGGGTCCCTGCACGACGATGTTATTTTTTCTGTCTCTACAAAATGCCTCAAGAAATGTTTGGCACAATGCAAGAAGTTCTGATAAGAGATATTGCCAATAAATTCCCAGCTGCATTAAGATGTAAACATAAAAGACAAGCATTACCAAAAAAAAAAAAAAAGAAAAAAAAAAGAGTAACAATTTATGTTAAGAGCATTCAGGATGGAAAAAGCAGTTGCTATAAACAAAGCTAGTGGTTTGAATTAGATCTTTCTTTCGGTTAGCCCACCTACTTCAATCTGGCTCTGGAACTGAAGACAGAATCTGGCTTTTTCAGTGTATATCTACCATTTGCATATCAGGTCCACGAAAATGTGCTATCAAGCTTAAATGGTTACTTCTCCTTTGTTGCCTGAATACGAGCCCTTTGCACAAAGTAAGAGTACATGGCCACATTTTCCTTACAGTAAAACAAATGAGAGCAAGGAGGGAATAAAAGCCACCAGCAAAACCCACTCCTTCTGTTTAAAATTATAGATGTAAGCAAAGAGCCCAGGGAGCAGCCCATATTAGGCAAAGTGCACTCTTTTCTTGTAAAAAGTTTGAAGAATTGAAGGTCTGCTGTCCCCACTTACAATCATCAGCGCGCTTGTGTACTGCAAATGAAAACAAGAGAAGATGCAAGGGTACCGGAGCAAAAGGAGGGGCTTTAAACTCCTCGCTGTACGGACGGAGGGGTGGATGAGGTGATGAGATGTGCACAGAGGGAAATCATGGGGTCACTCCGGCTTTGGCTTGGTACCCATGGCCAAGCTGGGGTTAGCATCGCTGCCGCACCTGCTCTGCAAACAAGAGGGGATCTTTTGGCCAGGCTCCCCCGGAGAAGGGGCAGCTGCAGGGTCCAGTTGTCCACCTCCGTGCTGCAGGTAGTGGTGAGGGGCCACGCTCAGCCCCACGGCTGATGGGGCTTTGCTTGGCAGCTCAGCAAAGAGCTCCCTGGGCTCCCAAAGCACCGTCAGACAGACTGTGCGCACCCAAGACACAATGACAAAATCGAAGCTTGTTTTAGCTCAGAGAGCCTCACTGTACGTGACAATGCTGGGTAACCTAGCAAGGACATCGCGAGTGATCAAACCTGTTCGAAGCACGATGTAACGCTATACCTGGGTCAGGATCCCAGGTATGATTTCTGCCAGCTCTGCAGCTGAAAATGTGCTTTCGGTATCTGGTCTCTCTCAAGCTTCAGGGATCAGATTGGTTTATGAACCTGCTTATATTAAGAACAAACAATTTATCACTGCAGATTTTCCGTGGAGTCACCTCGCTGTTGTTCCTCTGGTTTCACAGCTACCTGCCCCTGAGGGCTTGAACCTCGACCCACGGTGTCGGGGAGCTGTGCAGCCTGCGGTGACTCCGTGGGTACCTCTCCCTCCTTCTGTCCCCAAGGCACACCTCAAATCTGGCATTTTTAACCTTTCTTTTTACTTTTCCTGTAATTCTTCCTGCAAGGTGTCTTTGATCACAAACATTGCATAAAGGGCTCTGGTGCATAACATGAGTGAGAACGGTACACTCTCTATCCTTTACACACAGTTTTCTGTGCCATGGCTTTTGGGTTGGTTACGCCACGATCAATAAGGTGTGTTTTTTTTCCAGATAGACTCCACATACCATACAGTATGTTTAAAATTGCTGCATCAACAAATCAAAGTAAACAACCTTCTCTCCTCTGTGAGATGATGAAAAACATAAATTATGTAGTCTTTAAACAAATGGTAAAGAGTTTCCTTATTAGGCTTCAGGGTCCTGTGTGTGTATATGCCCCTTGTAAAATCCTTGTCATTCCTGGGTCTGTAGATCTGTATAATGTTCTTCACAGGTTCAATTGAGTGGTCAGCATACCATGCTTGGGCTGGGGGATTTGACATACACACACACATACAAATCCACGCATATATATATATATTTATAAACTACAGAGAAAAAGTTAAAATCTCTGCTGATTCTTTTGCAGAAATTTTCTTGAGGGTGAAGGCTTGCCTTGCTTTCAGTAGAAGATTTCTTCTTCCATTTCCC
Organism: Aramus guarauna; assembly: GCA_013400195.1. Classification (NCBI taxonomy): domain Eukaryota; kingdom Metazoa; phylum Chordata; class Aves; order Gruiformes; family Aramidae; genus Aramus; species Aramus guarauna. Next base: position 433,130 of record VXBL01004081.1, on the reverse strand, counting down.
TTACGTAGCATGTTCTCCACTTCTTGGCTTGCACAGAAATGTCTCCTACGTTCAACCTCTTGCTTTTCCAGGTAAGAAAGACGCAGGCTGGGGACATGACTTTGTCCTTCCCAGCCACGCGAACTCTAGTCCACCTCCATGTCCCCCAAACAATGGACCCAGTCACATCCTCGCCCCTGTCCTTCCCTGCCCACCACCTTCTCCTGTCCACAGCCACCATGGCACTTGAAAACCAGGGAAGACCTTGGTTGAAAACTGCAAAAAGACACTGAAAACATTGTATAAAAATGTATTGACATCTTTGCTCAGCCTCTCCATCGCAAGCTGGGCTGTGGCAGACATCTGGGTGAGCTTCCTGTGGGCCATGGGTGAGAAAAGCCATGAGGTGCTGTGCTTGCTGCCCCAGGCTGGGGACCAGGGCAGCTCACCGCAGCCCTGCGGGAAATGTCTCCTTTGAAACAGGACATCGCTGTGACCGTCAGCTAGCCGAGAGTGCCTGCGAGTATGAGAGTCACAGCACCGGCCTTCCCTACATAAATAATTTTGCTTAAACAAACAGCATCCAGTTCATTGTACTCGTTATGGGAAATATCTTGAACAAGGCAAATACTGAGGTTATCAGAGAGATATGTCTTATCTAAGGCAAATGGCAATTTTTAGGGGGGTCATCACTGTTGACTGATTAAACATGATTCTGATGGGATGTCTGGCATGTACTTATCCACAGAAACGCCTCACTTTTTCTGGTTAGCCTTTGACAGCACAAGCCTGTCCTGGTCTCTTGCCCAACTTCTATTTCCAATGCAATTACCTGTTATCTCAAAGCAAATGTACAACAAAGGAGGAGAACCAACAAGAACTTTGCAAAATGGGGTGCTGAACCACAGCTAGGCCTCCAAGGATTACAGCAACACAAATAAGAAGCGTGTGTACCCAAATGTACTCGATCTCTCACCATCCTTTCCATCCATCTCCTTTCTACAGCAGCTTTTCACACCACCATGTTGCTGTGTCTCATTTGAGATGTAACTCACGTTAAAGGTAGAAAGTCTTTCAAGTTACTTTAACTGAGTCAATGAACAACCATCCCAGGATCAAGCCATGAAACTGCACTCTCTGAAGATGATCTTTTTTTTCCCTCTTTTTTCTCATGGACTGGTAAGGAACTGTTCGTATCTTTGAAACTATAAATGGGACCGGAAAACCAAGCACTGCACAGGTAAAACAGCTGGATTAAGGATGTTTTTAACTACATCATCACCTCAATTTTCTTGCCCCTTTGCTAACAATTGCTCTTTGCAGTGGCTGAGCAGTTTGCCAGTATTGATGAGTCCACCAGCATGACTCCCCGAGAAAGCTGGTGGCATTACCTCTTTTTGTCAGCTGGAAATAGGAGAAACTAGGAGATTAAGGTCAAAATTGCCACCTTCCCAATTACTAGGAGTGCTCAGCTTGAGATTGTTTTGAATGCTCCATGTTTTATAGCAGCAAGCAGACTCTGTGGTTTGAACATAAAGGCTTTGCGCTGGCTGTGAGCACTCAGACATCTGGAAATCTGAAGTCAATTATTAATCCAGTGCTTGTGCCCTTACATCCCTACTGAAGAGACAAGTCAACGGCTGTCTCCCACCTCTCCCCTCGCTTCCCTCCCCCAGTGCACATGTCATGCTCAGCAGACCCGTGAAGGGACAGGAGAGACAAGAGAGCGGATAATGCAATGATCATTGATGTCCAGGGACTTCACCTTGGCTCTCCACTTCACATGGAAGGCACTCAGGTGCTGTAAAGTGTGGTGGCAATGTATCACAGTAAAATAAATGAGTGTCTCATGCTGGGCACATATAAAATGAGGAATACACTAAAAAATTGCATGCGAGTAATTTGCCACATACGTTGTGCAATTTGCATGATGGCAGGTGCAGAGGAAGAAACAGTTTCTGCAGCCTGGTGTTCAAACACCCACCTCAGACCATCTCTTCCCCCTCATCTCACTCAACACTTGCTTTCTTCGGCAGACACTGAAAAAGCCCCCCCCAGAGCCCTGTGTGCTCCCAGCGAGACCCCAGCCCCTCCCGGAGCACCAAGACTGAGGGGCTGGAGGGAGGTGGCATGCAGCAAGAGTCTCCCACCTTGTCTTACAATCAACCGAGCCTCCAGCCAGCTGGATTCACCTGGTGTCCAGGAGGAAAAGAGAAGGAAATCACCTCTGTCACTGCCACCAGGCAGGGTTTTCCCCTTGCACCCCACTTGGCTGCCCATCCCCAGGCTGTGGGAGAAACCAGGGAGCACAAGGGACACCAGGTTGTTCACCATGCCATAGGAATACCGGCCACGTGGGAGACATCCCCCTGCGTGCTGAACAAACCCTTGGCCAGATGGCATGGGGTCTTGACTGAAACCAGTCTCTGAGTTTAGTTAAGGAGATTGTTTTCAATTAAATGGGCATTTTCTAAGGTGATGAGTTATTTGGAGGTGATTTTTGGCTTTGATGTCTTAGCACATACCAGAGTTGGTTTCTTTAAATCACTGCTTTTTAAAGCCCCTGAAGTAAGACTATCCACAGTTTCTTCTTTGCTTTCAGCACTATCAGTCTTTCATGGTGCCACATTATTTTTATCTGATTACTCCTAATTTTACTTGTCCTGCCTGTTGAAAATCCCCTGGAGTAACAGCCCTCGCATCCTCATCCTTGGCTTTGAAGCAGAAAGGTTCATGATCTGGAAAAGTGGGTAAAGACTTAATTACGGGGAGAAAAACAGCAGCTCATGCAAGGAAAGCTGGAGATAATAATTTAAAAATCTTCTATACCTGCCATTTTACCTGAGCTGAGATTTTCTGACGCAGATAATTCAATGCAGTTTAACATAACATTAGGGACCTGACTCCTGTTTCATTTACCTCACTGAAAAACTAGAATAAATCCATTCTATTCAGAGGAACTAAACCATTTTAAAAGGCATTGGAGGTCACTAGTAGGCGTATGAAATCTAGGCAAATTTACATGATGTAGGAGTCCCCAGCTTTTCAGCCACAGTGTAGCTATTAAGTGAACGATCAGCGGTTCATTATATTAGTGTTGGCACGCAGTACAAGGTACCAGATGACTGGGTAACACATTTCAAATGATCGCTGTGAATCAGATTTAGCTCACGCTTTCATTGAGGGCTGCTCACCATTATCTCCTGCGGAGATCTTTTCAGGCGTCAGCTTCGGGGGGACGTGCACTGAAATGCTCTCTCCCTGTAGATCGACAGGCATAGAGAGAGATGGAGCAGGAGGTCGATGATCTGCACACCTGCGCCCAGCAGGACCAGGCTGGGCAGTGCAGAAAGCATCCCCTACGTGGACCTGCAGAGCTTCAAAGCCCCATTGCAGCATCTCCCACCCAGGGTGGAAACCACTGCCTATCCCTGCACTCCCAGGACAGTTTGTGCTGGAGCAGGACCAATAAATAGATGCTGTTTACATCTCCGCTTCCTCACCCTAAATGTCAGGAGGGTTATGGGGTATGGAGTATATTCTGCTTTTGTGCACAATGTTCATGTGGTGCTCGCAGTTTTGCCCGTGCATGCACTGATTGTGTGGATATTGCCTTATCTTTATCCCAGCTAAGCTTTTTTATCTGGTCTCTGCTGTTGATTGCTTAATACATCCCCATATAGTCATTTGGCAGCCGAACACATGCCTTGTGAAAGGAAGGAAAGAAGTGGAAGGGCACTTACAGTAGATTTAGAGACTTATTACAGTAACCAGCAGTTCGTGCCAGACACTATACAGCCAAAGCACTGAATAGGGTTGCAAAACCTACCAAAATCCAGAGATTTCAGGCTGATTTTTCTGTTATTTCTCCATCCCACATCAATGGCTTAAAATAGCACTTTTCAGTGTACAGACCCGTACCAGTAGTACTTTTCCACATGGGTAACAGAAAGACCCTGAGCACAAGCACGCAGGCCTCCAGCAGAGACAGGAATTTGCAGCTCTGTGCCCCCAAACATCTCCCCGGCAGTGGCGGTGGCTGGACAAAGTGCTCTCCTGAGCACTCAGGGAGAAGGAGCAGTGCCCATGACCCAGCAATCTGCCACGGAGAACTGCTAATGGCATTTCTTATCTCTTGGCAAAAGCTGCTGGTGATCGCAATTTCCATTTCCACCCATTCCCACCTCCCATTAGACCAATTTGTCTCCTGCCGCAAAGCAGAATAAAATATTTGCAGCGCTGCTAGTGCACTCGGTCACCTCAGTGGTCAGCAAAGCCAGCCATGAAATGCAACTTATTTAGAAAGTCATTGCCATGGTTTAGAGACGTTCTGGCATGTTCTTTGCTTTTTCCTCACTCCTCTTTTTTCATCCCTCTGTTTTTTGCCACCAGGATGGCTGTCTTCATTTCTGGCTTCCACCAGAGGTATAGACACCCTCAATGACCAGCTCTGCCTGGGACGTCACTCGGCCTGAGCTGATACCTGCACAGCTCCTGGAGCAGCAACGTGCCCCATCTGGGGCTGATGGTCAGGTCACAGTGCTCCCTCCACATCCACGGGAGAACTTGGAAATAGCATAAATGTTGCTGCATCCAGTGTCCAGGCCCAGGAACAATCCCAAAGCAGGCACCTGACCTCTCCAAACTGCTTTCTGACCTGTCCCAGTTTGCAGACCCTCCCTTCCCAGGAGGTGCCCTGGAGGGAAACAGGCCTGCTGGGAACAGGCTTCCATTGCTTATCCTGCAGATCCTTGTCCGTGTTGTTTGGTGGTGAAGTCAGTTGTCCCAGCTCAAAGGATGGATGGGATGATGAGAATGTGAGAGCATCAGAGAAGCCTCTGGGGTCATGAAGACTCTTTACGGTGACACTGTTGTCACTTCTACCGCACTGGAGGAGCCCCAGCTGTGGATCTGGCCATGCACCGTGTTTTCTTTATCTCCCAGAAGCTGGCTGCAGAAGGCAGCTCTCCTGATGCAGCAGCACTGCTCCTTGCTTTCTTTTCCCCAGATGGAGAGCAGGCAGCTGGGGACCAGGCCCCCTGAGGTGGGCCACGCTGCAAAGCTGGGGCTTGGAGCCCCTCAACGGGCAGCGGTGTTTGGATGTATGAGCTTCATTCCGTCTGCAGTGAGGACAGCCTGTTTGCAAATCTGGATTTCAGCAGGGCTCAAAAATCCCAAAGTAAAGACAGTCTGTGATTTAAATAGGGCATGTCTGTCTTAAACGTTCACTCGGGAAAGAGTTTAGCTCTTAATCTTCCTTCTCGAGCCAGAAGGGCAGGATCAGTCCCCTCTGTTTTCCTCCTATTGTACAGCACCCTCTGAAAGATCATTAGACCCTTAGTGATGTTTAGATATAACGGTGACGGGCACATCACGAACTCCTTACAAAAATAAATTTGCTTTGACTGTTGTAAGTTAATTGGGGATTTATTTTCTTTAAAGCCTGAAGCCCCACCTCATCAGTGTCTGGGCTGGACTGAATAGCACTCAGAGGCCCAACGCTCAACCTGGGCTTTGAACAGGATCCCACAAAGCATTTGCTTCGTTCAGACCCCGAATGCAATGGCGAGTGCCCAACAAGTGAGTCAGTGAGGTTCTGTGAATCTGTTTATCAGACAGCAACAATCATTTGTGGAAATGTCTTTTGCAGCAACAGAAGAGTCTATTTGATGGTAGAACTGACTAATGTAAATGAGGATTAATTAATGTTTTCCTGCAGTGATGTTGGCACTGATAGCGCCTTATTCATGTAATTTAATTTCTATTGACAGGCTGCTAATGGAAATGGATAGCAATGGGTGTCTCTTCCATCAGGCACGCTCTGCCACAAAAATAATTCTCTGAACTGGCAGTTGGACTCATTCGTTGCTGGAAACGTGAGGCAGTAAAAGAGGACGAGTCAGAAATGGGAAACAAAGGGACTTATTGTCTAATCCGTAGCAGTTTTCTCCCAGGTATTTGAACCAGGATAAATGTGGGGGTTTCGGGTCTGGTTTGGGCTCAGCTGCCCCTGAAGCCCAGTTTCTCTTCAGCCCCAAATCATGGATGTGCAGCTTCACAGTGGGAAGGAGCATATTTAACGTGGGACGGGGGATGTGCAGCAGTCCCAAAGCTCAGGGCTCGGGAGGGGAGAGGCTCAGCTCCTGACCTCCAGCCCAGCACCGCAGCCGCAGGAGGAAGGGAGCAGCAGGGTTAATGTGTGCTAAGTCAGGTCCGTCCCTCCCCACAGGGAAATCCTGCACGTGCAGACGCAGAGCTGTCCCCACTTTGAATGGGTCCCCAGGAAAGCCACCAGTGATATTCCAAAGCAGTAACCAGAAACCGTGCTGGTGTTCAGGGGTGGTTTCAGTTCAGCAAAAGTCTCAGGTTGGGACCCTCCTATAAACTGAGGAAATGGGTCAGTTTTCTTCTGGTGTTCAACTCCACACTTTCCGCAACTGTTCTCCTTAATATTTTGAAGCGCAGTTGGGGAACTGCAGTTCATCAGAAATCATGGAAGTAGAAAAGCAGAAAGAAATAATCTGGTGAAGGAAACATATTCCCTCTTACCTAGCTAATGCACATACAAAATTAACATACAATTATTTTTTTGTTTAATATAATGAATTATGCACATTGCTTACTTCTTGAGCAAAGACACACTTTCTAAGTGTCCTTTCACCCATGGGATCTTATGGTGAATTTCCACGGTACCATGATTTTATTCTGTACTAAGTCCCACACAAGGCTGACTAAAAGTTCCTCTGGGTGAGCAGGGAATTACCACCCCATCAGAGCCCGACGCATGCCATCGCCCCTCTCCTTGCAGAACTGAATGGCAGGAAACCATCTTTCAACATCTCTGTATCTTTAAGCACCATCAAATGTCCGGCACTGAAGAAATTTTAGCTATTGAAGGTCTTTCATAGGGTCATTCTGAAACAGGCAAGGTGAAATTTTGGGTCACAATCCTGCTCTTATGACAAATACCAAGTAGAAAAATACTTTGAAATGTGAAAAGTGCCTGGTCGTAGTATGCGGGAAGGCTGGAACAAGAGCAAAATACCAACCTGGGAACAAGGCGCAGCAGCACCTCTCTCAGAGGCAGAGGCAGCCAAAGCAAGAGCCCCGTGGCCAGTAGCTGCCCCATAACTCTGCTTGTCCCCACACGTAAGAGCCTGCAGCTCTCCCTCTAATCTGATCACCCATTTACATGCTCACCATTAGCATTTGCTTAAACCTCATACCTTTGCTGAACTCCATCCTCCTCCTTTCAAAGGGAGAGCAATAACCTCTCCCCTCTGGGTATACTGCTGCTGCTACCCCCAGTCTCTAACGAAACTGGAGGCTCTAATTTGACGATTTTGCTGTGCTCTGCCCTGGTTGCAGCAACAATGAGGAGAGTCCAGCACCTCAGAAAATGAAATCTTTGCCATCTCAAGTCAAGCACCCAGAATCAGAGGATACTGAAGTCATGAAGGGCTGTGATGCCCAAGTGACCCGCAATGCTACTCCATACATCAAGGTGTGGGTCTGGGTGAGATCAGCTGTGCTCAGAGCTGCACAACAAAGTGTTGGTGGCAACAAAGCTGTGGTGGCTCAGCCTGCACGCACACACACACCCCCCCCAAGATCCTGGTAGCTGAAACCATTGCTGCTGCAGCAATTTATTCCCCGCTGCCTTCTGGGGCATCTCCTTGCTCCTGCGAGCGGGGAGGAGCCCAGCTGTGAGGACCAGGTGCCCTGGTTCCCACCATGGGCACGTTCAGACAAGGAGCCAAACCTCGAAGTCCCCCAGGAGGGCACCCACACCCGGCTGGGCTACAGCGGCGTTCTCCATCCCTCCTCCCACTGATGCCGAATTAAAAATAACTGAGGCTTTTGTTAGCCAGGAGATGAGGAGCGTAAACAGCTCCCCAGCCTCACGCTCAGGGCACCCTTAAGGAAAGCATTCTGCATTTAAAATTAATCAGATGCTGAAACAGTTGGGGGAACAGGGACAAGAGCACAGGGCTTTCCTCTCCTTGCCATTAGGCATGGAGGAATAATGATGAGACCAGCTCACAGGCAGGTTTCCAGGCCTAAAAAGCCTTCTTTGGGTTTGAAAGGGAAGGAGTAGTTCCATTCTGGGGATATCTGTGCACAATTTCTTCAGTTTAGTTTTGTTAATTACTTAAGGTAAGTGAAAAGAGGGGTTAGCACCAGCACAGAAGACTATTAGCAAAGTGATAAGGTGAGGGGAAAAAAGAGCAAGAATTACTGCCTAAGGAAAGGAGAGAGGTTAATTCAAAAGTAGAGTGTTAATAAAAGCCTGCGGAGTCCTCGTGTCTGTGCCGTCAGCAGAGCTCTGGAGTCTGGTTTCCAGGCTCAGTTTTGTCACGGAGGTGTTGCTCCCCTTTGCTCTCCTTCCCTGCAAGCACCTGCCTGCACGAAGTCCTGAGCATCTCATCTGCGACCAGACAGCTGAAGTGCTCCCCTAAAAGGTGAACGGAACGGGGCTTGGACCTGTCCCTCTTGCAGAAATGCTCTAATTAGGCGATGGTACGGAAAGTGCCTCCAGCCCACCTCATTCCCCTCACTTTCTGCTGGATCCATCAAGCATCGGACGAGCACGCTTCCTGATCTTCCGACAATAACACCGTGTCACCCGACTTCTTCAACACTCCTACCCCACGCGGGCTTTCCTATCTGTTTCATTTACAGCACACAGCAATTATCTGTTTTACACATGAAGACACTAGCGGCAGCCCGGCATTATTCGCCTCGCGGTGTTTCACCGCAGGTTGTAGCCTACTCTCACCGCCCGAGAGGTAAACAAACAGCCTATTTAATAAGTACCAAATTCTGTCAATGCTGGTAGTTGCTATGGTGAGAATTCCCGGCGCGGTGCTGCAGCCCTTGGTCACTCCGGGCAGACAAAGGTGGGCGTTTCGGATCACAACGCTCTGTTTACCAAGGTAGGTCTGAAACGCACCGGAGGGCAGGGGCGGAGGTGGCTGGGATGGGGAGCCTGCTAAGGAAACCGCCAGAAACAAAACACTCGCGGATGGGAAGATTTAGGAATAATCAGAAAACCAGCTCGGGTCGGCAGCACCGGATCCAGCGCTGGCTGAGAGCGGTTCGGCTTCTGTTGCATTGGTATTTTTCAGGGCAAGCCAGAGTGTGCAGGGATCCAGAGCGCAAAATCCCTCGGCACAGCAGCCGGCAAAGGCACCAACGAGCAGCTGCAGATGGAGAAATATCTGCTCTTCCAGCCCTCGGGGAAGGCTGCGCAGAAGAGATGAGAAGGCTGATAGCACGTTGCTTGATCTGCCTGCTGCATCCTCGCTGTGCGAGGAAAATTGCAGGCTCCAGGGCTGTCAAACCGTCAACTTTCACTTGGTTTGACAACAAACTCGCTTCACATATATGGTTACATTTAAAGAAAATAAGAGGAGGAAAAAAAGAAAGCTGTTGGAGCAAGTAATGTCCACAGATGCTTCCTAGAAGTAGAACGTTATTTTGTGATCTGGCACCAACATTTTAGCAGCCTATAAAAGGTAAAGTTGGTACTACAGCCAGCCATTTGTACTGTACAAATAAGAGCTGTGAATATATTCTGGAAGTAATGTCAAAGAGGACCAGATGGGAAATGAGCAGCATTCATTCTAATTTAACAAAGGCAGCTAACCCAGAATATGCATTAACATGTAGCATTTTTCATTCTGCCTCCATTCAGAACAGATTCTCGGTATCATTTCCAAGCAAAGGAAATTGAAGGAATACTTACTCCTCGGTGAATTACTGTTCTCTCATAATTGGAAAAGTTTGGCATCCGCAGCTAGGTGTAATATGTTTTGCCTGGAAATGTATGCAAGGACACAATACACCCACAAACCCCTGCGTTTGGGCGCGCAGCCAGCTCCGGGTGTTTTGGTCCATGCTGGAGGAATAAAGGGTTGCTCCCCTTTCGGGCACGTTGCTGGCCCGGGGAGGGAGGTCTCGTAGGGCACGGCAGCACGGGGAGGCTGTGCCCGCGCACGGCGGGTCTGACGCAGGAGCTGGGGGGTCTGTCTCCAGATGGGGGTCGGTTTGCACGTTAAAGTAACTGCAGGTCCGATTCCCTGTCCCCTCGCATACATGCGTTGTGGCTTGCATGCGACATCAGCTTTGGACACAGACTTTGAGGGCTAAAACCAAATTTGGAGGCTACTGAATCCTAGGTGTACTTTTTTAAAATAGAAACTAATTTTTGGCTCTTCCCGGATTGCATCATGTAAGGTGATAGTGTTTGGGAGGAGGGATCCCAGGGTACAATAAACTGTGGGATTTCTTCATGTATTTAATAGAATCTCTGATCCTATTTTTAAACAAAGCACCATTTCCATTCCCTCTTGTGTTTGTTTGTTTTTTTTTTTTTTTTGCTTAAATATTTAGAAGGGGTTAACTGCAGAAAACAAGCCACATCTGGAACTTTTTTCCAGCCTGAATTCTATCTTTTTAATCAGAATTGTTCATTACTGGAACCTCTCTCCACTTCCAAGCTCCTGCGTGTAATAATTGTTTTTTTGAAATCCAGAACTACCGCAGTTCCCTCAAACCCCCCATCCTGCCACATTACAAAGCCAAAGTTTTATAATCACTCTGCTGAGTGGAGCTCTGCATTTAAAACATACCTTTAATTTACAATAGCAGCGTAACTTCAACACACAGCTAACGAACAGGTATCAGCTCTACTCCAGAGCACTCCTCCTCTGGGAGAAATGCACAGACACAACCTGTGACGGCTCCTGGAGGTTTTTTTCTCTTTACTCAGCCCCAGGGCCAAATCCTGCCCAGCGAGTGGCCCGTCCTGAACCGAAGTCAGGGAGCCCTGCTGCAGAGCTTCTCTGTTAATAACAGCAAACACAGCGAAAGCCTGAAAACCAGTTGAGGTCAGACCGGATGACCATCAAGTTTCCATCTGACCTTGAAAATCTGATCAAAATGCACAGCTCTGACTGTGAGTTGACACTGTACACAAAATGCTTTTTGTATGACTGAAGCATCTGGTTTAATGGATCCCTTCGCTCCCTCAACTTTTTCTACGCAGAATCAGATTTGGAGCGGCTACGTGTAACTCCTGGCCAGTGCTCTGTGTCTGCAGGGCACAAATCCTCTTTCTCTCTCTCTCCATAACTGGTACAATGCATCCAGCTGGTATGTGAAAAAGCCACTTTCAGGAGCAGAACGGGATCTCCAGCTTCCCAGGTGAAGGCTCTGCCCTTGATCCCAGGGACAGCTGTGCTAGCCCATCTCCGCGGGGGACCCGGCACGCTGGGGGCAGACCAAATCCGGCAGCATTCCCCAGCTAAGGTCTGCAGCCAGCACCAGATCCATCCCGGCAGGCTCACCAAATCCCCGCTCCCCCCAGCCCTGTGACTCTGCCCTGTAGGTCCCTGTGCCATTTCCTACGGGGTCCCTGCGCTAACACGTGTGTGCTGTGTAATTCTCTGTGAATAAGACGCGGTGGAGCCTGCTGAAAGCGGCGCAGCCTGTTTCACTACCTGCTTCATTGCTGCTGCGTGTGCAGCGGGTGCAGAACTGGCTATCGGTGAGCAAAGCGAGGCACACGCTTGGAGCCCTGCTTGTTCGTGGCTTTGAGAGTTTATAAAGCAATAGTGAACAACGTGTGAATACGCTGCTGTGTGAATATCCTAGGGATCATCACGGCCAGGAACAAAAACGCAGGCTGGAAAAATTCTTAACCTGCAATTATGTGTGGTATAGTGCACCGAATCCTACGCCCCACAACCTTTTTTTTTCCCCATGCTTTCAGCCTCTGCAAAGGTAAGGTGCAGGTTGCGTCCTATTCATTAGGGCTGGAGTAATGACTTACAATAGCTCCTGAAATTGCTACCCTCGCTGGCTAGGGCAAAGCAAGCAGCATGAATCTTTATATGCAAGAAAGACTAATAATCTCTCTCCCTTCTCCCTTCCTCTAAAATCCTCCCTCACCCCTCCTCTCCCGGAACAAACACACTTTTAAAAAGGCTTTTAAATAATCTCATGTTCCTTAACAAAATTACAGCAGCAGTTTCCTCCTTTAATAGCACTCTTCTTCTTAGTAATCTTGTTTTAGCTACAGTTTTTGATGGGAGAGAGCCGGTAGATGAATCATCTGTTGCCCCTCTTGGTTATTTTGCCTGGCTTCAGGAAGAAGGAATTCTGTTTCAGAGCAAGGTCTCTTGTTCAGAAGAGGAAGCTCTCATTTATGTCTGCTTTTAACTAGGAGTGATAAAAATTTTATTTGAATGGTTAATCAGGGCATAAACAGATGAATTGTGAATGTGACTCTGATCCAGCACAATGGATGGTATGGCCCTGGCTCTGAGGCACTTATCTCAAATGAATTGAGCTGTCTTCTGCAAGCTAGAGGTCTGCTCCTGCACTTCGCCTTCCTACAGAAAGCACTGGAAGGCAGCGGCTGAAAGAAGGGTCAAAGACTGACCGAGATCCGAGTGCTCATGGAGACAGGGGGCACAAGGATTTTAGTTCAAGAGCTCCAATGTGGATGAGCACTTCTCCGACAACCTTAGCTATGCATAAACCCGAAGACAGAGTTTTTTAGAAAGAGATCTGATTTTATTTATCAAAATATAAGGGCTGGAAGTGCCAGTCAGCGAGAATAAAGATTGCATGAATATGCAGATTGGATCAAATTTTGCATCAAGCAGCAATTCAAATAAACATATTAGCAACTGGAAAAAATCTATAGGAATGTCATAGTTATTGGTTTGGTGGGTTTTGTTTTTTGCTTTTTTTTAAATCAGTGTCACTGCATACGTACATTACTGGGCCTTTGCACAGGAAGAGCTCAGGCATATCTCCACTGCAGAAGGCTGCACTGGCATGGTGCTCGAACTGGGACATCACCAGTGTGGTGTTCAGCAGTGCCACATACTAATCTGCATTTCCTTAGGTCTGACTACTTTACTTTCAAGCACGTTGTGTTACAGTGGTCCCTACATGGCAGAAGACCCTAATAAAAAGCAATCCTTCCTCCTCCAGTGTTGGGTAGGTTTTCCAGGTGACCAGAAATAGCGGACAGTATCAGCTGAGGATGCTGCTGTGCAAGAGACTAATATCAGTGAGGAATGTATGAACCCTACTCCACTGACGGACAGTAGGATGCTTTCAAACAAAGAAGTTGGAATAATAGCTTTAAACACCTCATATTTTTTCTTCCATCATCTACCATACTGTCCACCTTACTCACATTTAAGTTTAACAAGCTGTAAGCTGGCAAGGCCAACCACATGGCTAATGTGGTGAAAGGAATGTCATTGTATGAAGAGAAACGTACCATTATCATAGAATGGTTTGGGTTGGAAGGGACCTCGAAGACCGTCTAGTTCCAAACCCCTGCCATGGGCAGGGACACCCTCCACTAGCCCAGGTTGCCCAAAGCCCCATCCAACCTGGCCTTGAACACTTCCAGGGATGGGGCAGCCACAGCTTCTCTGGGCAACCTGTTCCAGTGCCTCACCACCCTCATAGTAAAGAATTTCTTTCTAATATCTAACCTAAATCTACTCTCTTTTAGCTTAAACCCATTACCCCTTGTCCTATCACTGCATGTGATATGGATATGTAAATAGTCCCTCCTCATCTTTCCTGTAGGCCCCTTTAAGTACTGGAAGGCCGCAATTAGATGTCCCCGGAGCCTTCTCTTCTCCAGGCTGAACAATCCCAACTCTCTCAGCCTGTCTTATAAGTCAGCTGCTTATAAGTTTTCCTGGAAATGAATGCATGGACGTGCAGGTGGTATCACCAGGAAGGTTTAGGTTCTGACTTGCTTGAAATTGGATGGATGTTCCAAGAAAAAGAACTGGTGATCAGAGCTAACATTCAACTCACAAAGCAGGAAGAGCATCTCTGTGCCCTGACCTGCTGAATTAATGCAACAGGGATCAGCAAGGACTGGCTTCAAAAGTGGACAGGTAAATATAAGCATCAAGTACTTGGGCAGAGGTATATAAACTAGGGAAAATACCATTACTCATAAGAAAATCATTGGAGGGATGCAGAAGAAGATAATGGACCACCTAATGAAATAATGCAAACAGCAGGAGGAATAAATAAGAGATTAAAACCTTGACACATAATCAAAACGAGAACCGAATTTGACTTTAACCAAAGAGAAGGAACCGCTTATAACATGCAAGAGGAATGCAGCTGGGGTGAGAATGACCATGAAACAACAGAGTTCACAAGTCATAGGAAAGGAAGGAAGGAGAACAGCAAAATAAATACAATGGACTTCCAGAAACCATATTTCAAAAACCTCATAGAACTGATAATCATGAGAAACAGGTCTCAGAGAAAAAAGAATTCAGGAAGGTTGGCAGCACCTTAAAGAAACAATGGTAAGGACATCAATTCAAACAATCCCAGCAGAGAAGGGAAAGCAACTGTGATTTGCTTAAATCATAACAGGTGATTTGCTTAAATCATAACCACTTCATTGACCTCTAATGCAAGAAAGTGCATCCAGAAAATGGGAGAGAGATTCACTTGCATGTGAATTTAAATACACAGGGAAAAGATGTAGGGACCAAACCAGAAAAGTTAAGATGTAAAAAGACATACGACCAACAGGATCAACAGGACATTAAGAGAACATAAAATACATTAGCAGGGACACGAAGGGCGTGGAAGAACTGCGCAACAGGGAAGGAAAGCTAGTAATGCGTGATGTGAAGACTGTGGAAGTACTTGCCTTTTTTTTACTTCGGCTTTGAGTAAAAAGTCCACTCTCACACAATCAGTGCCATGGATAACAGAGAAAGAACTCAGTCTAGAAGGAAGAAAGAATAAGTGAAGAATACTTAGCTGGATTAAATATTGTGTGCTTAGGCTGCTTGTTGAAGCAATCTCTTGGCTGTTAGCAGCTCTCTGAGACCCCACAGAGAACAAGCAAGGTGTCAGAAGACTGGAACAAATAAAGAAATGTTTTATAAACATCTGGAAAATAACAAAGTAGTGAGTAACAGCTAACACAAATTTGTTAAATTACCCAGATATTTTTCCTATCTCTAGGGCAGCGGGGCACTCAAGAACTAACAGATGCAACAAACCTATCCCTTTATTAGGGATTTTGACACTTGTGTCACGTTCTCATAACTAGAAAACAAAATCTAAAGCTCCAAGGGTAAAAAGCTGCTCCAGTGGAGGGAAAACCAAACTGAAATCAACAACATCATGCTGTTACAAGAAAAAAAGGGAAAAAAAAAAAGGAACATTAAAGCAAGCATCATGTTTGTGCACATAACGAGTGACTTCGGCCTTGTCTGCGATGTGTTCCTCCTACTTCCTCCAGTGCTGCTAAGATCTCACTGGATTTTAAGAAAATTGAGGAACAATGGCCGAGAGACTACAGTAGGACCACAAGAATGATCAAGGACTAGAAAATATGGTCTACAACCATATAAGACCAGAAAAGAATTTTTTTTTTTCATTGTAAAGCAGAGACATCTGAGGGAGGCACAACCATAGTCTTCAAATACATAAAGGTAGCAGCAGAGAGGAAGGGAATATGCTGTGCTCTACATCTGTTGCAAATAGGTCAAAAAGTGGTATCAAAGTACAGCAGCACACATTTTCCGATGGTTAACCACTAGAACAGATTATCACAACTACGAAATTTCTATCTAGGGATGTTTTTAAGAAGAGGTTGGATACCCATCTGTTATGCAAGAAGCAGGCACCATTTGTCCTTCCTTGTGAAATGGGAGAAACTAGATAATATCTGGATATCCCTCCTGACCTTATTTTCTGTGATTCATACACCATGAAAGTCATAGGTAGAGGTTTCTTCGAGGATGACTGCAATGTACCTTAAGAGCAACAGCCAGCTGTGGACAGTGGATACAGCATGGTTCAGTCAGTTTCGAAAAGGTTTCTCAGATTCACTTCTGAAAATTCACAAAGAAGAAAAGCCTTCTAAGGGAGTGGATTGAGTCTTAGAAGTCAGATCAGCTGAGCTGGTTTTCTAAATTTTTTTCCCAAGTGACCAGTTAACACCTCCACCCTCACCCCAAGTGCTGACATTTTAGGCAGGGTGTTAAAACATGGGAGGTGATCAGCTGAGAGGGACTCTCAAAGCCTGTTTTGAGTAGATAACCTTCATTTTATTAATATTGCTGGCCTTTATACCAAGCTGTATGAACTGAGACCAACTGACTTCTCAGGCCAGACTCAGTTTATGCTTCTGTTGGCAGAAGCCGGGCCCCAAAAGCAGAAAGCATGTCAGGCAGCAAAGTTGAAACACTACAAAACCACTTTCTGCTCTGGAGCCCACAGAGACCAGCACCAGCCCAGAGCTGGGCAACCACTGAAATAGGAAAGGGTGGTGCCAAGATCTCAGCTCCTTTCCTGGTACAGCTTCCATCAAGCATAACTTTACTTTCCTAGTAGCAGTCAGGAAGGAAGATAGATATAAGCACTACCTTATGCCATCTCCACTCGGTCTTCTCTTGGGCTGTACTAGCAGCTCAATCCTAAGAGAAACCACTCTCAGATCTTGTACGGGAAGATATTTCAAAACAACAGCCTTGCAGCTCAAGTCTGCTTTGCTTCCACGAAGAGAACGCATATGCATGTATACACTCGTTAAAGACATTACGTGAGCTATAGAAATCCAACAGAACTCTCCAGTCAAAGTCAAGGGAGAAGACATGTCTTTGTCCTGCCAAATCCACAGCAAAGCTTGAGCTAAGTTCCATGAAGAAGAGAGAAAGAAAAATCCTTCTCTTCTGGTTACCCTTTAGCTCTCTTCCCGAGCAGTCTTCTCCATTCATACCATTAGCCCCAGCCCACAAGGCTTCTCATGGAGGAGGAAGGAGAGAAATTAATTCTTCACAGCTGGTTCTGTCCTGCAAAGCCTTGCTCTCAGTACAGGCAGCTGTAGCCCTTCTGGCCAGAAAGGGAGGGTTAACTCCTACCCTGCCAAGTTTCAGATGGACAACATCCAAAATGATCTTCTTGCCTTTAACTTTCCCAAGCGGATGCGTTCTGGCCTGGGTAAATGAGATATATGTCCACATCCATATCCACATGCATACTGACAAATGACATCCCTATACCTCTGCTGTCTCTAAGGCAAGTGGATAAACCCTGCCCCTTCCTAGCTGCTATGATGCTCCGGGGATAGTTTATGCAAATAATTTAATAAGCATAGCTGCAAAGGATTTGCATACAGGCATAAACTTAGCACAAGCATGTAGCCAGAGCACAAAAGCAAAAATCCTGGCCTAGAGGGCTGGGAACGAGGAGGTGCAGGATGCCGGCACTCCACCCTGCCTGAGACTGGCGGTGAGCTCGTCCCACCCCTGCCAGAGGGACCGATGTTCTCCAGTCCCGTCCCTTGTGCAGGATGAGTAACTGCTGACTGCAAGCTCAAGCCCCGGTTAAAGTCAAGCATGAGTTTCCTCAGCCCTCTTTCCACTCCTTTCTCATGCACAGCCCCCCGTTGCTACTGTCAGCAGGGCTGCCAGAGAAAGGAGAAGGAGCAGCAACTGGAGGAAGCGAGAGAGCAGCAATGGGAGGATATTTATGGGTTTTTTTTATCTGTATCTTGATAGCCCTTGTTTTAGCGGAGTGGGAGTGAAAGAAAGGCTCCTTGAAACTTGTACTCAGCATGGGGAAGTCTGTATCGACTTCCCCTGAGCAGCAGGCAGGTGCCTGTCCGCGCGGGACGGCACAGACGGCCCCACGACTCAATGCAAAGGCACAGGGACCCTTCTGCAGGGAAGGCGAGGGGAGGACGGACCCTGCAGAGGGGAAGGAAAGGTCCAGGCCTCGCCCACTGAGGAAGGAAGGGCTGCTGGTGCAGGGCGCAGGCAGATGCAGGACGGCTGGGAAAGACGGCGGGTTGGGTGACAGCAGGCTGGGCTGCAGGTGTGGGTGTAAGAGGAGACACGGTACGCTTGGCAGCCAGGGCCTCGAGCGGCCACGGAGAGCACAGCTGATTGGGAATGAGTTATGGAGCCGGCCGCCTCCAGCGTGCTTGCTGAGAGCAGGGAAAGCCTGATCCTGCGAGCTGTCCTGCGGCAGGGGTCCGGAGCCTGTGAAATGCTGGAGCAAGAGGGCGGCAAATCCTGCCGCCGCACTCCTGGATGTAGAAGAGTTCGCTGGCCTGTTTGAAGCGTCCAAGGCACCCCGAGGGATGCTTTACATCTTATCTAACTTTATCTCCCCCAAAATGCTACTGGGAGGCAGGCCCCGCGGTAGGGCAGGGACTCCACGGGAGGCTGGACTGTCCCCCTTCAGGGCTGGTCCTGTAGGGACGGTCCAACATGGGTTGTCCAAGCTGCAAGGTGGGGCTCCTCTCAGTCTTGCTCAGCATTCACCTCCAGATCTGGCCACTGGATTTTTTTAAAATCTCAAAGGTCATATGTTAAGAAATACTTTTTGCCCTATTTCCTGAAAACTGTCACTACTTGCGCATAACTATAATGAAACAATTTTGCGTACCTGCAGAAGAAAACAGTGGATGTCCATGGCACTTGAGAAATAGTAACCACAGGGAGAGAACTAAGGAGTTCAGGCTGAAAACGGGGCTGCAGCACCAAGAAGAATAAAATGAAGATTTCCCTGAACAGAGAGAGTGCCTGGAAATAGCTGCACCTCCCCTCTCTGCTCCTGTGAAGTCAGGTTACAGCGAGAAAAGGCATTTTTTTAATGGCACCAGAGTTTTTGAGTACTGTAGAATATTTACAAAGGCAAAACCAAAGCACAAAAAGAGCACGCAGTGTGCTCAGGGTAACAAAGAAATTCTGTGATACAGCAGGTAACCGAGCTCGGCTCTGTAGAGACTGAGCATATGCTGTAACTACTGGATCATCTTTCTTCTGTATTACATTTGCGTAGCTAGGTGATAAAAATATATGTCTTCCTCCACAGGCATATTGACCACATAATGCTGAATGTAGATTCTGAGGGTTTACGTTTGTTTATGATGATACATGCAAACAAAATACCTGTCTTGCAAAATATTTTGGCTGCTATCCACTGCAAAATAATTGTTAGGCAGAAAGCTAGTCTAAGAAACTCCTTCCCTTCAGCCACCAGAAAAAGTAATTAAAAACTGAAGAGCATTTGCCTGTCTTTCAGGAAGCCAGCAAGCAGCGCAGCTGGGCAAGGGTAGGGGCCCAGCAAAGTTTCTGATTAGCAAAACGTAGTGACTTCAAAATAACATCTCAAACCAAGGTCCTGGCCCTCCCTCGGCTTCCCCTGCTTTCCCTTTGCCGCCTTCTAAAGGTAGTTATACCAGAGGTTATCTTAACCAGAAAAAATGCTTGAATGCAAGTTATGTTGGGAGGCACGGTTTCAAAGAGAGGACACATAAAGTAATTAGAAGCAATATTCACCGCCCCACTTCAGAGAGCTGGTGTTTGAGCTCAGGAGGGATGAGAGGGAAAGTAGGGGATGCTTCCCGGAGAGCAAGTAAGGTGAATGAGGACAGCAGAGGGGTAGGCTCAGGACAGCGGGGAGGTAGGAAACCGGAGCAGATTGTGGCGAGTGGGAGACGTGGCTGGGGAAGGAGAAGCAGGTCTGTAGGTGGGGAAGCAGGAAAGCAAGGGGAGCGGGGCGGACAAGAGGATTTTGGAGAGCGGCTAGCCAGCTGGCACACATATAGCAGCTGCTGCTGTGTCAGCCTAGGAGAGTAGCTGCAGCTGCATGCTGGCCATGAATAGCAGAGGAGCAGCGTGCCGGCTGGCTGCTGGCGGGATGGGAGGCAGCCGGGGTGCTGAAAAGGCAGGGGGAGGCTCTGTGAAAGGTTTTCCGTGCCGGGGAACATGACAGCCCTTTGATTTCTGAGCTGTTTGTTCTCCAATTGTCCACTCCGGTGGAGGATCAGTACTAAAGAGTTAAAATGAGGAGAGGGGGGAGGGAGAGAAACAGAAGGAAAACTTAGGTCCTAAATGCAGATCGGGGCTTTGATAGCGTAGCCACAGCATGCAGTTGTCTGGATGTATAGCTTTCATAGTTGTCAGCAGGGATCAAAATCACAGGGTGCTTAAACTAAAGGAGAAATCTCTGCTCAGTTACTCTCATAGTTGCTTGAGCCACCACTGGAGGAGGACATGATCCCACCACTTGGCCATCTGCTCTGTGTACTGCACGTCACCGAGACCACTCTATAAGCGATCCTGCGCGAACTCCTACATGGCTGTGGGTGTGCACGCCCTTTGTGCTTATACACGAGTGCGGGTGCACACATCCCACGTGCTCCTCCACAGCGATGTGCATGCACTGTGTGTGCCCCACCACAGCTGTGGGTGCATGCACCCCACACAATCCTCTGGGGCTGTGGGTGCTCCAACCCTCTGTGTTTCGTACAGCCACGGGTGAACCCACCACATACACTCTTCCACAGCTGTGGGTGCACACACCATGTAGGCTCTTCCACAACTGTGGATGATCCCATCCCATGCTCTCCTCCACAGCTAAATTTGCATGTACCATGTGTGCTCCTGCATGGCTGTGGGCACTCCCAACCAGTGCAATCCTGCAGGACTGTAAGTGCATACATCATCTGTATTCCTCCACAGATGTGGGCAATTCCACCCTGTGCACTGCTCCACAGCTGTGGGTGATCCCACCCTGCACACTCCTCCACAGCTGTGGGTGCATGAACTGTGCATACTCCTACATTGCTGGGGTGCTCTGACCCCAGGTGCTTCTTGAGTGTGTGCTTGCACCATATGTGCCCTTTCATCCCTGTACATGCACACATCCTGTGCAGTATTATACAAGCATGGATGAACTCCACATGCTCCTCCATGGTCAGAGGTGCATCTGCCCTATGCACTCCTCCACACCCACGGGTGCACGTATCCCATGGTTATTCCTGCAGCACTGTGGGTGCACACACCCTGCGCACTCCCCTATGGCAGCACATGCACACACCCCACCCACGAACATGTGAGTGTAGGCACACGTACCCCGAGTGCTCCTCTGCGGCTGCGGGTGCTCCCAGCCTGTGCAGGTGCATGCACCCCACTCGTGCTCCCCCACCACCTGGAGAGCCAGCAGACCCCCCGCTGCCGGCGGTGCGGAGCAGGACACGGCAGAGCAAGGCAGGGCAGGGCGGGGGCCGCCGCCCGCCGCCCTTTAAGAGCCGCGGCGGGAGCGGCGCTGGCCCCACCCGCCGGCCGCGGGGCCGGGCCGTCCCCCTCATTAATATGAAGGCGGCGGCAGCGGCGGCGAATGGGTAATGAAGCTGTCACTCCGGCACCTACTTGTTGGGTGTCCGCGGAGCCGAGGCGCACAGAGGGCGAGCGGAGCCCGCGGGAGGGGAGCGGCGGCGGCGGAGCGCTCCGGNGCGTCTGCCTTACCCCTTCTTCCCGCTCTCCGCTCCCTTTCCACCTTGCGCGTATCTTGTCTGTGTTTTTAATGGTTTTATATGCATGCGTATGCCGCCGCGGCGGGGTTAAACCCGCAGCCGGCGAAAGTTGGAGGGGGGGGGACCGCGGGGCGCCTCGCCGCAGCCCCGCGCTCCCTGCGCTGCCCCCGGCCGCGGTAGTAACGAGGCTGTCTCCTCTTTGATTTTTATTTTTAGGTGTCCCGGTCCACGGGCTATTTCGAGCTGCAGCTTAACTCGGTGCGGAATGTAAACGGCGAGTTGTTCAATGGGGAATGCTGCGATGGCATGAAAAGCCCCCAGAACCAGGGCTGTACCCGGGACGAGTGCGACACTTACGTGAAAGTCTGCCTCAAGGAATATCAGGCCAAGATCACTCCGGTCGGACCCTGCAACTACGGATTCGGATCTACCCCCGTTCTCGGTGGAAATATTTTCTATTTGAACAGCAACAAATACTCCCATCAAGGCAGAACCCCCGAGACGGGCAGGATTGTTATTCCCTTTCAGTTTGCGTGGCCGGTAGGTTGATGATCGCGCTGTTGTTATCGCCCCCCGCTTTTTGTTTTTTTTTTTTTTGTGTGTGTTTTCCCCCCCTCCCCGGTTCTGCAGCGCCTGCCTGCTCCCCCGTTAGAAAGCCGGGCGAGCTGCCGGTGCGCTGCCCGGGCGGG
>VXBL01004081.1:324085-410805 GCA_013400195.1 Aramus guarauna | reverse complement strand
AGGCGCTCGAATCGGGAGCCTTGCTCTGATCCCATCCGACGCCGGAGCCGTGCCTCGGCTGTGTGGCGGCGGGAGCTGTGTGCGTGCGAGACCCCGGTGCTGCCCTGTCGCTCTCTGCCCTTCCCTCCCCTCAGGATCGCGGGGTGCCTGTGACCCACCACCCCACCCCAATCCATTACCTCAGCCCCCCCTCCCCCTGCGCCGCCCGACCGAGGGGGCACATCCGCAGGGGCTGCAGGCCGGCGCCCGCCCCTGAAGGACGGGGGACTTCCTTNGGTCCTTGAAGGACGGGGTACTTCCTTCTGCCTCTCGGGGGGTCCTTGAAGGACGGGGTACTTCCTTCTGCCTCTCGGGGGGTCCTTGAAGGACGGGGTACTTCCTTCAGCTTCTCGGGGGCGCTGGGTGCCGAGGGGGGCCCGTGCTGGGGCGGGCTGGGGAGTGGCGGGCGGCAGGAAAGGCCGGGCTTCCTGCCCGGCCGCAGGCAGGTAGGATCCTGCAGGGAGCTTCACAGCTGTTGCTCTCGGCCCTTCCAAGTGGGCCACGGGGTGGAAGCTGGCAAGTTGCGAGGCGCTGAGGAATGGGGATGGTGCAATGCCGTAGCGCAGGAGGGAGATGAGTATCGGAAACCCCGGTACCTGCGGGTGGCGTTTGGCACAGGGTGGCTAACAGATGAAATGGCCCTTACTGACCGCTCGAGATACGTAGCTCGCAGGATCTCTGTTACGCTGAAAACTGCTGATAGGAACGGTCAGGGGCAGAACTGCTTGCTTGTGTTTTGTGCTAAAGGAAACCAGTCCACATGAATCTCTTAACTTTCTGGTGCTGCCAGGGGCCTTCCAACCTGATGCGCATGTACCTCAGATTAAGAACTGGCTGCTGTTTGAAGGTAGGGGTTTTGCTGGAGTTAGCTTAAAAAAAAAAAAAAAAGGATAAATTTCTCTTCAGAGGCACGTACATTCTGGTTGCCAAGTGGGGGTGTTTTGCCTTTGGTCCTGTGGCCTGCTGAATGCAGAAAGGTATTAACAGGTATAGTCAATACCATAAAAACAGGGTGTTTAGAACTCTGTTCTTAAGTTGTAAGATCAAAGGGAAAATTAAGATTCTTTCTTCTCTTTATTGACCACTTAATACAGGCTTGAAATCATAAACTCTTCAGTAAGAGATTTTGGTAACATTAGCACCTCAAATTTTATGTTATCTGCATGAGGAAGTAAAGGCAGCTTAATTCACGCTTTTATTTTGCTAGTTTCTAGTATTGCTACTTGAAACAAGAGGAGAGTTTGATAATCCTTACAATGCAGGTCACTAAGCCCAGCCTTCTTTGGTTTTTCTCTGTTGGAATAAGCACATTCCTACCTTGCAGCTGCCGGATATTGTTGTTCTATGCTCATCAAGTCCTAAGAAAAGCTTGTTTGACCTACCTCTTGCAGGTAAATTACTGCAGTGTCTCTAGCATACAATGCCCTGTCTGCTGCTGCTTCTTGTATGCTTGCCTCCAGCATTTTAAAGGATGCAAAGTCTTTGGTCTTTCTTTCCACCGATTCTTTTTGCAGCTGTTGCAAAGCAGACTGTAATTTATTTAAACAGTGCCACTGCAGTTGATTGGGTGCCTGGCTGATTTTTGGTAGGTTTACTGAGTACTCTCCCTGCCCACCCTTGCTTCTAAAAATAAACTGTGGAGTAGTTGTACTTTTAAAAAACAGTCCTTGTATTGCAGTCCATGGATGCATTTACAGAGAGAAGTCCCTCTTGCATGTTGCAGTTACACTTTTGAACGCTGGATGTTCAGTCTCTTGATGGGGGGATGTGGCATCTTTGTCAGAACTGTACATGAGCTATACAGACTCTGCAAGGAGAGGCTTAATTGTAATGCTAGTTTAATGCAAGGGTTTTTTGAAGTAGATTGAGTTCCTGGATTAGGTTTCAACTCCCTAGGGTAATTGCAAAATTATTCTCAAATAATATTCTCTCTCTACTCAAGTTTGTAAACAAGAACATGGACATAGTCTTTCAATATGATTTTTTTTTTTTTTTTGCTATGCAACAGTAATGAAATTAACGTTCCTTTATTGAATATGCTGGGAAGGGACAAGACTAAAGAGGATCAGAAAGCGTGTCCTTCACTTAAGAAGGAAAGTTATCTTGGTGCTGGCAGTGAGTGAAGGACTTTAGTAGTTCTAGACTGGATTTTTAAGACTGAGAGAAATCCAACCCTAATGAAAGCCAGCATTGGTATATGTGGACTTCTTACTGAATCCCATCTGAATAACTCGCTCACTTAAGGAGACTTAACACATTAATGTATAAATTGCTTGAAGGAGGTTTTCTTGATGCCTGTTTGACATTGCAGTGTCCGGAGCTAGCAGTAGCTGTAAGGCAAGTGGTATCTTGAAAGGTGGGGAGGTTTTTTTGCCTTGGTTTTGTTATACTGTTTGTTTTTGTTTTTTTTAATTGGTAGAATTTTACTCTAGAGAAGAGACACATGACCAAATTTTAAAGATGCAGTAACAGTTCAGTGACTTCTGTTTGATACAGTGTCAGTTATGTAGTTTATTCCTATTTCCTGTCTTTTTTTAAATATCATTTATCTGATCTCTGATTTGCAAGAGGAGCTTGGGATATTGCCAAAAAGTTCTTAAAATTGCTACCTTGGGATACATCATCCACAGAAATCTGGCAGTGGGAGAGGCTGAGGAACAGCTAGAACAATACAGCTGTCTTCTTCACCCACCTACCTCACTTTTTTTTTTCTTTGCCTCCTGCTGTAAAACTTGAAGCTTAATGCTAGTTTGAGATTGCATCATTTGTTTGTTAACAATTAAAATTTATGTGCAACTTTAAAACAAAAAAAGGTGGAAAAATTCAAGTAGCTTTGAAGAATCGAATCTGATCCCTTACACAGTTTAGGTTCGTTAAGTCTTAAGCGTTTTACTTTGCTAGCACAAAACTGTTTTTTCAGACTCTGAAGTTTCAGAAATACCTTGCACAGCAATATTTGTCAATAACAATTAGGTTAGTGGCAGAATTTTACATTTGGGGTTAATTGAAGGCTGCTTCTGAGAATGATATTTTAAAGTTATAGGCGTTCTGCTGGATGGGTTATGCGGAACCATTTTTCATACTCCTTTGCAAGATGGCATGAAATGGAGTTGTGTGTGTGTGGTTTTTCCCTCCACCCTGTTCCTTCCCTCAGGGAATTCACAGCTTTTCCTGCACCATAAATATTGGTATGGTATCCATTACTTCAGTTAATTAGTCATATAGAGGAACTGTTCTGACTAGTTGTGGATGTTGAAATCATGTATTACAGTATGCATTGTTATCTTAGCCCCTCTGTTTTTGAGATTCTAGTGTGACTGCCAGTTAGTGCAGTATACATATCAGTACAGTATACTTGAAGTTCTATAGGTGAACTTCACAGTTCAGGGCCTTGGAGATAAGTAGCAGAAACCAGCAATTTTATTTCTCTCTCTCCTTGGTGCTTAGCTAGGACTCTGTGTACCTGAAGAAGAGGCAGTAGAGGTTCAGGCAGCCCTCATAACTTGCTTGGATAAAGAGTTCCTTCCCCACTAGAATGTGGGCAACTAATTTATTATTTTTGTAAGCACTGATGTTAAGTTTTTCCTATTTAGAATGTGATTGTAGCACCTCTCTAAACTTCTGAAGTACTGTTAAGTTTCAGGTGGATAAAAGTATGTGAAAGCACATAAATTTTAATATCCAGGCTCTGTGTGAGTTTCATCCACGTGCAGTCCACATGTGAATCTCATCCAAATGCCTGGAAGGGTTCAGTCTTGATCTAAAACATACACAGGAGCATGAACCATCAAATATGTAAAGCTGTTGAGAGGATAACTTGGCTGCAGCGGTAAATGTTGAATTTCTTAGAAAGCAACCCCTCCCCTGCCAAAATCTGAGCAGGAATACTTGACCTTATAGCTTTTATTACTTAATGGGTACAGTGTTCTGTTTGGCACTTTGAGATGTTGTCTACTTCAGTATAGGATTCTGCATCAAGGTCTCTCAATCCTTCTAATTTGAAAAATGAAAGTGGTTAGGCCCTGGAAGGCATCTAGCCGTGAAATGTGTTATCTGGGAACCTTGGTGTCTGCAGGGAACTAATAGCCTGGCTATAGGAAACGTTCTTGTCTATTTTGTTTGACTGGTAGATCTACAGTTGGTCTACCTTCTGTCTTAACACAGCCATCGCTATTCTGTGATCAGGATCTTGAGGCTTTGTAATGAAAACATCCTGGATTAGATTACTCTCTGCTCCCTGATAGAGTAAACATGCATCCTGTCAGCTTGAATGACAACCCGTTGTGACAGATATGCTTAAATTAAGCGGGTTAAAGTTAGGCCATTTAGCGCTGAAAAAGGTGCTTGTACACAGCTATATCCAAGGAACACTGTGTACACTTTACTCGTGAAAAAGATCAGCATTTCACAAATGAAGCATCCTCAAGTGATATACAGCAAGCTTTACCTCTAAATAGTTGTTCTTTGCTTCATTGAAACACCCTTTTAAAAAAAGTATGCAAACACACAGTCCCAAGCAAGACCTGAGGGCAGGGAATAACAAGTAAGAGCAAGACCTTAAGTCAAAATGTAAAATTCAGCTGGTATAGTGATGGGTTATAATGTACATGCATCACACCTCGTTAGCAGAGCAAGTCAGCATGGAACAATAATGTAGTTGATAGCTATATATTGATGAACTAAAGAAATGTTTAATGTCTTATTTCCCAGCAGCTTAACTTTGTTTTTTTTCCCCAGGTGGAAGGCTCTGCTGATAGTATAAAACTTCCTTTTTAATACTTGAGCACTTTTTTCCTGTGCGCCCCTCTCTGAGCTTGCTGCTTGCTTACTGACTGCATGATTTGCTTGTCAGTAGACTCTAGGACTGCTGTGGTAACTGGCATGCCAAACTGTTTCTTATTTTGACAAAACACCCGCAGTCCTTGTGCTCATAAAGCCTTCTCCTGCCTGTTGCAATTCATGGACAGACATATCGTGGATCAAAAACCATGGATTCATGTTTCCTCAGTCTTGGGGAATCAGCTGCTTTCACCTGCTCAGTACTGTATTTCCTTTCAAACTTATTTGATCAGAAAGGGAAGGTTGGGAGAATGGTTTATTATATAAATTATATTTCTCTTTGGTTTCAAGTTACCCAAACGCAAAGAGAAGCTTGCAGGTTTTGTTATACTCTCCTAAAAGAAGATAATCAGGTGATGTTTTAGAGACTGACTTTAGCAATGCTTGGTAGTGACAACTCCAGTTGATTTCAATAGCAGCTGCAGGTGTCACCTCTAAAAAAGAATCAATGCCTTAATGGTGAGCACTTCAGAACCACTCTTTGAAAAAGGGATTTATTATTGGCATGCTGTGTGTGCCAGCAACTATTTGCAGCTTGCCCAGAATAGAAAGTCTAAAGACTTAAGTTTCATGTAACTATAGAAAATCTGTCTTCTAATTTTAAGCAGAAATGTTCTTTGCACTCTTAATCTTTCATACATTGATGTCACTAAATCTAGAATTTTGTATGTCTTTGAAATAAATATGCCTCAGAGGTCAGTATTCTGCTAACTATTTAAGCTTTTATACCTTAAAGTTCTGGGGGGTTTTTGAATGTCAGAGAGATGGTCAGATAGTAAATAACACTTCTATTTATACTTCTTGAAAGCTTCCTTAAATAAACACTTGCTTATTTATTAGTTTTGAGTTCAGCCTCAGTGTTTCTTGCAGACCAATAACCTTACCTCCCAGACACTGAGTGGTATACTCAGACACCTCTTGTCAACTTTCTAATCTTTATTCCAGAAGGTACTCCAGCCAGCCTATCAGTGAAATGCTACACTCTTAGTTACACAGCCGGTGCAGGCATTAAGTCTTTGACTGTAGATGGAATAGGTATTAAAGTAGTCAGGATTACTCTTACATTAGAGGATGTGAGCTGGAGAAAAGGGCGAGGTAGAAACAGCATGTTCAATTCACCACAATGTGATGGAGGCTTCGTAGCACTGTCTTGGGGCTGTTTGAAGATGTTTCAAACACTGTTTTCTCAAAAAAAAAAAAAGTGTGCATATGAACTGTCTGCTAAAGACATGACTACTTGTAGCTTTAATCTTAAACAATCAGGTTTATCTTTAACGTGGTTGGGATAAAACCATAATTGGTTGTGTTTGTCAGACTTGTGATGTTTGTCCTAATTGGGCTGTGTTCCCACTGTATTGTAGACTTTCTGAGTGATCCTGTGAAGTTCAAGGAAATCTGTTGGTGTAGATGTTGAGTAGCTTTGTGTTGTAAAAACTGCTTTCTGTTTGATGCTACTGCTGGTATTCCTTGTGCAAGCCAGCTCGCTTTGAGTTACTATTAGAGTTCACTGTCAGCAAAAAAGCTGCAAAAAATTAAGTTTCTGTCTAACAATAAATGAAGTGAAACTACAGTTTCTGGATGTAAAAAAATACCAAAAAAAAGTTTAGTGCATTTTAAGCTATTTACCATTAATGAATTGCCGCAAAGTTTTTCTTGTATGAGAAGGATTGTGTTTGAGACAGATGTGCAAGGTAAATTATGAGTAATTTTTTTAACTTTTAAAATGGCTTGTGTTTGTGCTATCCTTGTGGGCTGGTGGCTGTCTAGCTCCTCTTTTGAGCATCACCATCGAGTGTAGGTAGGATTAATTCCACTGATCCCTTCTGTGTAGTCTGACTCCTTCACTTTTTTCCTGTAGGTGTTGCTTTGTACCAGTGTAGGCTCTTAAATATGTGCTATGAACATGCTTTAGAAACTCCTAAGTTCATAAAGCAGCTATGATTGCATTGTGTGCTTAGTCATCTGCAGAAGCTTTAAATTACTGTGTGCCTGAAAGTTTACCTCCCTGCTCTTCTGAAAACAAGGCCAATGTTTTGTCAACTCTGTGTGGGTCCTATTTGTGTTGCTTGCTCTAGTTCAGAGCTTCTCAGCCTACTGAGGAGACTAAAAAGGGAGGGTCACTTTCCTGCTAGCACATCAATTTGCTTTCCCTTGGTGGTCCTCAGTTCTAGCTGCTAGTAATTCTCTGATCTGGAAGAAGTTTGGGAGAAGCAATTCAGGAGGAGAGGGGCTTCTTCAAGGGGTGAGGAATAAGGGTATGCTGGCATTGCTTCTGGCTCCTTAATGCTCAGCCAGATGCTTACCCAAAGGATAGTTGCTACTGTTCTTGGCAGTGATTCCACCATTCTCTTCCTCTTCAGCACTCTCATATGCCTTTTGGGCTTCTTGCTAGACAGCTGCTCAGGCTTCTGGTTAATGGATGTCTCAAACTGATTGGTCTTTGGCCAGAGATGACCACTGGCAGTACTGTCTGCCATATATACTTGGTGGCTTTTGAGCTTGCTGCATGTTCAGCTGTCATGTAAACAGGAGGTAGGCATGTAGCCTGACCACTTTCCCCTTCCCTTGCCTCCAGGGCTGGGGAATGAACCAGTGTGGATGGCTAAGATCATCTGTGCTAGGTCATGTTGGGCACCTGCTGAATTTCTGTCTCCCATGGGGTGGCAGGGCCCTCTTAGAGCTGCTGCCTTCCCCTTACACCCCTGGAGACCTGTCAGGAGGGAGAAGGTGGGAGAGAGCTGTGTGATCATCTTGAGTCAGGGAGGAGTGGCCATCCCTGATTTAACCATAGACTTTTGGTGCCTTTGCTTACTGTATAAGGGGAAAAAATAAAAAAATTAATCTTTAAGACTGCTGTCTTAAGTGGAGACTATGATATGTCCACTGATGTTATAGATGAGCAATGAAGCTAGACTAGGATCGAATAGATGAGTTTATTTTTCAATTACTCGGATTCCTTTGGCTTTTTTTTCTAGTCTGATGGCCAGAGTTTTGCTGAAAGACACTTGGTTTTAGAAATCCGATGTGTGCAACGTAGTAGACGCATTTCAGCATCACCAAAGATTTAAATACCATCCAACTCTGAGATAACTGCTTGCTATTTCCCTGAAATGTCTCTGCTGCTGCTTTTATATTAAGCATTTTTCTTGCAACTATATTCCTCAAATGCTTTACTGTTGTAAAATGTTAAGAGTTGAGCTATAGCTTATGCTTGTTTATTTAGCTTTATTCCCAAGGTCATTTTCTTAGAACTGTAGTTAGCCTTTATTTTGTATAAAAAGGAGGAAATTTAAAGGTTTACCTTCTTAATTGCTGTTTCAGATACTAAATAAAGTGTAAAAAGCATATTTGACATGAAGTGCTAAGAGGAACTGTCAGCTGTAACATATAGTAAGCACGGATTTTATGTGTGGTTGAAAGGACTGTTTGCTCCTCAATAGCAGTTAGAATGCTACATTAGATGGAAGGGGCAAGGCATTTCAAGGCTAAATGACAATCTTAGTCTTACTTGATTAGAGCTTGCAGAGGTTGCTAAGAAACAGCCTAATAGTCCTTGAGTAACCAATTATATGCCCCTTGGACAGATGCACAGGTGCTCATTCTCTGAAGTTTTTTTTTTAAATCTGAGATAAGACTGGAGTATTAGTACATAAACTGCAATCTGTTTACATCCTACTTCAAACTTGAAAGTCCTGATTATATATATATATCTTGTTCCCAGCTGGATGTGTGCTGGTGTTTTTTGTTTGGTACGTTACTATTTGATTATAATTATACTTAAATTGTTCTTGCAATGCCTCTTCTACTTCCAGATACTCCACTAAGTCTTCAGTCTCTCCTATGCTTTTTAGTACTCCGAACATACCAGCTTAAGTAACTTTAAGTATCTAATGTTCAAATTGGATAAATTTTACATTTCTGGACTTTCAGTGAGTAGGCAATATTAATATTGATGCAGTATCCTACAATTGGTAGAAAATGCTAGTTTCAGCTAGAGCTAGATTTCCTTATTCCTTCTGAAGTTCTGTACATGCAAATGTTAGTGAAATACTGCATGAGCTGGCAGTTAACCTAAAACACCAAACAAGATTCTTTCAGTGTTTTTTTTCCCTGAATATGTATAATTCTGTTTATAACATTGTAAAGTTGAAATGTCTACCTTAAAACACAATCTACACTTAATATTATAGGTTCAGGATTTTAGCTGGAGAACTCAAGTTCTAATTAGGGAGCTTGTTCATACTCAGAAGGCTTGACTCACATGCGCTTTAAGCAGTAAGTTGAGAAATAAGTAACTAGCTCAATTATTGATCTACTTCAGTCAAGACTGAAGTAGAAGGTTTTTAGGGTGTGCAATTTTTGCACTGTTTACTATTCTCTCTATTGGTTGAGGACAATTTTAATAGCACTGGTCTGGTAACCTGTGCTGCTGCTTAATAGATTTTTAGTGACAGTTCCTTTCTCTTATACAATGTACAAACATTTTTTTTTTTGGGGGGGTGCTTTTATCTCTTTACACCAACATGATTTTCCTTATATCACAACATGGAATTTTTAGTGTAACTGGCTGCATATAATCAACAAAGTCTAGAAGTCAGGTCATATTTACTTGGACTATTAAGAGCAAGTATACCCATCTGCTGCCCCTCACTAATGACTGTTTTTTGTACACAACAGTGAGCTGAGAGCACCTCCTCTGTTTGTTATAAACTGTTGTTTAAACAATACATTTATATATAGGCTAAAAATATTTTAGTGTTGTATTTAGCTGATGGAGGCCTTTTTAGAACAAAGTATTATCTCCTGGATTCAGTTGCACAGACCAGTGATACCTTCTATCAGAAAGTGAGGAAGGGAAGGAACTAGAGAAACTGAAATGTTTAGACTTGCATACATGTTTAAGATGTTGGTTGTCAAGTATTTAGTGCTCCTGCAGTGCTTTTTGATGTTTGCTGTTAAGCTGTGATAACTTCAGGGTTATATAGCTTGTAGTCACTTCCTGTTGCCTCTTGAACTGTAGGAGGTGATGGGTACAGTGGCTGCTCAAACCTACCTGGTGGCAAATCTTTAGAGGTTAATTTCCAGAATTAAAATCCCCTTTTTCAAACACTGTGTGTCCCAGACTTACTGTGAATTGTTAGAACGTAATTGTCACAGGGCTCAGACAGAAGAACAAACTGTTGCATATCAACAGATCTTCTGAAGCTGTTCATATCTACTACAAGATCATTGCAATGTAAGGTAAACAAAATAAGCTTTAGCTGGCAGGGAAAGATAGTCTTGACTTGTGGCAGCTTGATATGAGTGATAATTTGTTTGTCCCCAAGTCCTTTAGATGGATTTTCAAGATTTGGTAGTCTGTGAAACTTCAGCTTGTCAAGGAATCTGGAGAAGACAGAACAGCAGAAGAGTCAGTGGCAAATGAAATACTAAAGAAACTGAAGAGTATTCACTAGTACACATTCTTGAGTTGCAGGTCCAAAGCTGGACTCATAAAATTAGCCTCCAGGTTTTTTTGTTAGCTTAATTTATGTTGCTTCATTCTGTTCTACATTGATAGTTACCCTTATGAGGAAAGCTGTAACATTGGTACGCACCAGAGAAGTAACTAGGAGTCAACAATGAAATGAATTTGAAGATTTGCGGAGATAATCTCCCTATCTTAGCTTCTGAATCCATATCAATGGGAGGAGATGGAGGGGGGGGAAGAGAGAAGCACTCTTAATTCACTTGCTTTGAGTAACTTTACAGGGCAGGTGTCTGCTTTCAAAGGATGCTGCATGTGCTTTGCTACACTTTTTACAAAAGCTTTCCTCCCAAAGGCGTGCCAATTTGTGGGTTTTGTCTGATTTGTAATAACATAAAGCTATATCAAATCCCCTCTAGTGTACATTAAAGTGAAAGATATGATTTGATATTAAATGTCTGATGCTGGTTTTTTTTTTTGGTGGGATTGATCAAATCTTGGTTGTCATATATTCAAATAGGTATCTTGGTATTGTAGGCTTTACATATACTGTTGTATACTGTTTATTTGCTGCTGTAAACATTCATTTTTAATAATAATTAAATACAATGTAGTGGTTGGTGCTGCAAACATGTGATAAAGATTTACTGTAGCCACAAAGTACTGTTCAGAAGATTTAGTCCTGCTGCTGGAATATGATACAGGCATTTGTTTCAGGAACATGTTTAGTTGTGAAAAAACTAAGTTTATAAACTCTGGTGCTACTATGTATATTTAACTAAATGTGCATATCTGTGTGCAGAATCCATGTTTAATCCTTTGTTCAAGTTCGTTGCGCATGTGGATCTATATAAAAGAACTTGTACCATCTCCTACAGTGGTGACTCTTAGTTTTCTGCTCAACTTAGTCCTGTAAGTTTATGGAGAACAGCAAGATGTGAATGTAGCTTTGGTTGTGTCTGCAGTGTGCTGGTTCAGAGATCCAAGGAGGTGGTAAGGGAAGATGAGCAGCTATTGATGAAGTAAAAATAAGGTGTTTTCTTTCTGTTTGTTTCTCTGCCAGCCTCTTTAGCACATGCAGAAATTCAAAACTGAGCTGGTGTTCAGTTTGAGGCTGAAATGAAGGACAACCTAAGCGTGTTTTCCCCTTTTCCTGGATTAATGACATTTCTGTCACTAGCTGTGAGGAGATCTATGATCTATTTGCTAAGTCTCTTGTGCGAATGTGAAGTTCGAATTGACTGAACTGTTGCGCAACTCATGTAGTGATAACACCTAGACATTTGTGTTCCTTACAGTGAAAAGCCTGTGATGATACCTGTGCTCAGAGCCAATGCTGTTGGAGAAAAATGATATATCTTGTTTGGAGCTACATGAATGTTTGATCAGTCAGCTGATGCCATCACTGTGGGCCAGTGAAGCCTTTGCCTTGCATGTCCTCTTTCAAATGTAACTGCTGCCCAGCTAGCTATAGAGTTGTCTTAGTGGGTAGGACTGAGAGAGTTGAAGAGGACTTAGAAAAACAGTGCCCTAATATCTGTGCTCCCTTAGGAACAGAAGTTGAATATGGGCCTCTCTTCTTCCTAGGGCAAGACATCTAGGCTCATTAGTTTGAATTGATTTTCTGGGCATTTCCTTTTTCAAAAGCAAAGGGAAAGACTGTAGTGCTATCAACAGCTAACGTTATTTAAAAGGGTTAAGATTAAAACATTGCGCTTTCTTCCTGGGAAATTTCCATACATAGAACTTGGGGGCATATATTTTTTTCCTGTATTTGCCTACCTTAGTATGCATATTTCCAATACAAAAGAGTGCATGCAGGTGTTCTGTGTTTAGAACAATAATTAAAGTATGTTATTACATAGTTAGTTTAATTCCCTCTTGACTTCAAGACATGCATCATTATAATTTCAACTTAAAGTGCCCAGAGGACACTAATATCCATGCCACATAGAGTGTGGAGGGGAAGGGAAGAGCAGTATTAATTACTAGTTCATCTTTGAATTCTAAATATTAGCATAAAACAAGTCTTGCACTAACCATTAATGGGTCTTCATGGTTGTTACATACAGTTCAAAAGAGACAATCTAGCTACATTTTCATTAATATAACAAGAAAATGTACATATAATGGGCTTAATTTATCTTGGACTTCTTCCAAAACTTTAGGAAAGGAGTAGGATGTGGATACTTGGTTAATATCAAGTTTGTCTGAAACAGTTCAAAGGTGGTGGCAGAGCTGAAAGCTTTGGCTTAAATCTAATAAAATGATGTTAAGATGGTCCCCAGCTGTCTGCATGGTATTGTATTTGTCTCTTTCTAAAAGGATTTTTTTTTCTCTGTTCTCTAATTTCATCAATACTTTTTTCTGTTCTTTGCTATTGAATTAACTCAGTGGATTTCTGCAAACTGCTAGTGCCAGCTTCAGCTGTGGTGGAGAGGTCTGTATCTTAATAGCTGTGAAGTCATGAAAGTATCTAAGATGTAAATAGCTTGTTTATTTCCTTTTATGTAATGATCAAGCAAAATGTCCATTGAAACTTAATCCTGTGACCCTCTGTCTAAAACAGTGTTTTCTGGTAGCTTTCTGACTTCTTGTCCACTAAAATCAGATACTGGCAGAGAAACATCTTCTGGAATTGCTGTTCTTTTCTCTTGCATATAATTTACGAGTTAACTGAAATTAAGAATTGAGATTAAAAATCAACACCCTGTGTTCTCCCTAAATAGGATGGAAAGGGGAAGGATATTGAGGTTCTAGCATGCTTGCAGGGTTGATGCACGTGGGGTTAATTTCATTTTCCTTCTTGCTGCTTCTGCTCTAGAACTGTCAAAAAGAGAAACAAAATCTGGGGAGGCTGCGCTAGGCTCTTCTGAGACAGGCACAATACACACTGTGGCACTTGTTTGACTAACCTCAGGTAAACTTGTAGGATGTTGTCTCTTCCTTTTGTATGGTTGTGTAGCATACAAAATTATATTGTTTTGGTAGCTGCTATATTTTAAAAAGTTGTTTTGGTAATTGGCTGGCTTTTCTACTATCTGATTTCCTCTAAGGTATAGAGGGAAAGCTTGCTGATGCTATTTTATACTCCAATTTGCTTTCCAGAAAACCTCATTGAAACAGGCACATTAACAACTCTATCAAGGGATAGTTAAAAATTGTTTAACTTTTAATCATATTGTGTAAAGGTTTACTGCGTTAGGTAAATTAACGAGCAGAGGATGAGATGAGAAAGGCTTCTTCTGAGCACTGGGGTTGGCTGGTTCCTGTATAGTGCTTTTGTGTTCTGCACTCATTAGCTCTGATCAGCTATTGAAACAAAGCTAAGTGATGAGCAGGATGATTTGTTAAG
This sequence comes from Aramus guarauna, assembly GCA_013400195.1. NCBI lineage: Eukaryota > Metazoa > Chordata > Aves > Gruiformes > Aramidae > Aramus > Aramus guarauna. The sequence goes on along the minus strand of VXBL01004081.1, from coordinate 397,105 downwards.
CCTCTGTTTTCACATTGATTTTACTTTGTAACCCCCTTTACTTTTACATATCATCCTTCTTTGTAGTGTCAGTTGTTCTTTCACAGCAGTCATGTATGAATAGAGCATTGCAGTGCTTGGGCATCTGTGGAAAAGCTGGCAGTTGGCAGAAACTGTCCTTTTTGAGGCCTGTTTTTCCACATGTCTAAAAGCTTTTTTGTGGTATGCCAGACCTCTGTCCAGCAGATCTAAGGATCACCTCCAAGATGCTGGCAAATTCTGCCATGCTTTTTGTTGCAGATTGAAACGTGTGTGGTGGGCTTCCTTTACGTAGAAGAAAAGCAGTTTTACTGACAGTCACTATAGGTTCAGTCCAAGGCTAAGACAACACAGATTCAGAATTTGAGCTGAGATCAGTAGCTACTGAGGCAGATCCAAAGGGTGAAGTGGATGTATCTACTGTTTCCCTTTATCAGGAGAGTACTCTAGGTATCCATGCAGAGTATCTAGGAGCATCTGTTAGAAATCTAGGCAATCTGGCTCGCTCTGAAGAGACTGGATCTTCTTCCTGTAGTTTGTATCTGGGATCTTGAGTAATGACAAGGATTCCTTACAATATAGCAGTGCTGCATTTGAGGTGGCTTATTCAAGTCAGGGAAACTTCTGCAGTAGGTCTGTGACTCCCCTCCCCTCCTGTTTTGAAGTTCTAATACTTCCTTCTTGTTAGCTGATATTTCCAGACTGTCACAGATGCTCTTGCCTTCACAGCTTTTGCACCAGTCATGCTAACCTAATCGTCACCCTTCCTATTCTATTCTTCCCCTAATTCCCCCTGGAGAATATAGGTAGTGTTTTGAAAGCTGGTTTATTCCTCCTCAGAGAGACTGATTCCTAAGTGACTGAGAGGTCTGGCTTTTAATGGGGGGAGGTATTTCTTGCTTGTGCTTCAGCTAGTGCGGAAGAACATGTGTCTGGAACTGTGATACTTGGCTCAGCAACATAATAGTGCACAATCACTTTCTTAGTGGAGTAAGAGTAACTAAGAATAGCACCAGCCTTCAACTATGCTACATAGGGATTGGTTTTGACTCCTGTAAATAGAATAGCTAAAGTTGTCTAATTATTTCAGTTACCTTCCTGTGTAAACCTCAGTTTAGTCTTGCCCAAGACAAATACTGGTTTTCTTATAGTTAAACCTGAATTTTCATCACAAATGTGGTGACCAATACTTGTGTGAAAAATTGCTATAAAATCAGTAAGCTTAGTATTTCACTTGATACTTGTCAATCTTCAGCAAGTTAATAAATAATAAAATCTTACTGTATTTTGTGCATTTGTCTTGTCTTGCCTTGGATGGCAGTATGTTCTGCTTTGTGTCACCTGACTTAATCACTCTTAAAAGACTGAATTATATTTTCCTCAGGGGAAATTTTCAGAAGCCTATAGTCCTCTAAACCTTTATTCCAAATAGTAAGATCTCCCAGTTAATAGCTCTAGCTCAGCTTGTCTTATTTCGGATCAGCGTTTGTTGCATCTACTGCAGCAGGTACGTGGCTTGCTATGCATGTATTGCGTTACATGGTTTGGTGATTTTTTTTTTTGCAATTATTTCACGTGACATTTAGTATTGCAGAAAGGAGACTCTTGACGAGTTTTTCTTTCAATTATGGCTTCTTTTGTTACAGATTGCAAAGAGGAGTTCTGAGGTATAAATCTAATTCAAGACTGTTTTTTTATTTCTCCTGGCTTCCCTTTTCTTCCTTGGTCATGATTTTGATTACCCTAGCGTAGATACTAACAGCTCAGCAGGCAGGCAAGGTTCTACAGTGTAAATTCCTACTATTTTTTTTTTTTTAGTAGTTTCCTGTTTTAATGTCAACCATCAGAAAAAGTGAAATACTTGCTTCAGAACAGCACTCATACTGAAACCAGAGCTCAAGGAATATAAGTAAATGTTCAGGGAAGTCTAAGGGCAAGAACAGAGAATTCGTTTTCACTTTTCCAAGCTTTGTTTTCAACCTGGAAGCTTCCTGAACTAGTTGCAATTGGTCTCTCCTAAGTATTTGTGCCAGCCTGCCCTTCGACCCACAAAGCTTTTAAAACTGTTTTGCCCTTGGCAAAATGGTATACAGGTTGCCTAAGCTTTGCGTGGAGTACCATCTTCTCTTACTGCTTTTCTTCGGGCCGTGGCTCCTGTTAAGTTGTCCTTTAGTTCTTGTCAAGAACAAGAAAACGGATGATCGATTCCTAACCATGCACAGGGCCTTTTTGTAGCTTTGTAGACTTCTATCACATACTCCAGTTGTCTCTCCTCCAGACTGAGGAGGTTTGACTAATTCTTCCACTCTTCTCATGGAAGTCATTTGGTTCTTTCTAGACCTTTGATTTGTAACATCCCCCGAGTGGGGGATGCTATTCATCTCATCTCTTGGGAGAGTGAGAACAGAAGAACCACACAGCTTCCCTTCACCTTTGGCTACAGAATTACACAGTGGCATAACACTGAATGTCTGTCTCTGTTTCTCCCCCTGTTCTCTAGCCTCCCCTTCTAGCTAGGGTGCACTTTCCAACTGGCCTCTGAATATTAAATAGTCAAGACATAGATGAGAGTGGGAAGCAGATCTCTTGCTGTGATGTGATCATAGAACTTGTGTTAAGCTTGTGAAGGCAATTTTCTCAGCTAGAAACAAGAGGGCTTTGGTGGATTGAAGGATTAGCTGTTTATGGAATTGACAAGTCACAAGACATATTTTCTGAAGCCTTGTTTATCAGTAAAAATTTGCACAGAAGAACAAAGTCACAGGTGTCATTAACTCCAGGTTATGTGAGGCTCTCTGAAAATTAGTTTATATACAACAGGGCTGGAAGTCTAAATAACCTGATTTGAAATACTGTACTCCTATTATGACAATTGGTACAAAGAATTCTTAGATACCATGGAAAGAAATTGTTGGTAAGATTAGACTGTGTATATGTTAGCCTACTGGTTTAAAGACCTAGAATGCCACTATTCTAGTCACTAGAATAAAATTGTAGCTACTGATCATTCAGCTAAGATTAATTTATTCATGAGAATTATGCTTTTGCCCAGCCAGTTGGCAAAAAACATTAATCTGTCACTTGTGATGTATTGATTAGTTTTATAAACCAATACTTTGGTTGACACTTCTACACAGGAGGTGCCTATAGGTGGCATAAGCAGAAGATGTTTGCAGCAAAACAGAAGTGATTCAACAAAACCGATAGATGTGATAGCTTGCAATGGTATTAAGCATAGATACTCTTCTCGTTTCTTGCTGGAAAATCTCAGCAAAGGCATATTATCACAGGAGCCCTTGTACCTGAGTAGCTAAGTAGCTTAGTTCTGCAAGTACGAGAAAAACAAATGCTTTGGAAGCCAATCCTATGGTGTCTGTTCAAATTTAAGTGATAGCAGTTAACAGCTTGGACTTCAGAGTTGGAACTTAAACTCCTTGAGTACACCAGAGATGCAATATATGCTGGAATCGGGGGTGGGAGGGGGGGTGTGGTGGAGTTGGGTGGGGATGAATAGCAGATAGCTATAAAAAGCAGAGGCAGGAATTACTTCTATTCCATAGAACTAGCATTGCTGCTGTGTAATGGGGAAAGGCACTGCTTTACAATAGAGATGGGCTCTTCTAGAAACTTTAGTGTCCTGTGAGCTGAAAGTAGGTAGCAGATCAGCTTTTCTTCAGATAAGTCCTGACATAACTACTGCTTGGTTGGATCTCCTGCAGCTTTTCTAAATGAGAACCTAATGACTTGCTTCTGGCACTGTGAAAACTGTTAGTGAGGTGCGTGCTTCCTATTTATGCCAGGAGGATGCTGCTGCTCTGTCCGCAGCAGCTGTCTGACAGAGTGTGCTATCAAAGGTCAGGGCCAGTGCTGAGGTACTGGGAACAAATACTCTGTCTCTAAGACTTGTCACTTGTCACAAGGTTGAATTGACTGAGATTTGCTTTGAGTTTCTGTCTAGGGTGCTAAGTTACAAGAATCTTGTGGAGTCTTTCTTCTGATGGGTTAGCTTCTCATATGTAGATGGATTTCCAGAGAACTTTTTTTCTCTGTATGCGGTCTGAGGTGACTGCATTAATGTCCTCTCTTGAGGAGGTCTGGTCAGAGACATGGCATTTTGGCCTCTTGTGAGCCACCTGAAAGTTGTTTCTACAGGCATTAGCTAAAGCTAATATGTGACTTAGCTGTTGAGTTCTAAAAATAATCCTAAAATGTTTGCTGTCCCCGTCATATTGTTCCCCCTCATGTATCAAGACCCCCTCATATTGAGAAACTCCTGTTGCATTCTATCATTGAAACAGTAGGTTTGAAGATACTCTGATCCTGCTGAAGATTTTTCTACAGATATATCATCTGGTAAGGTATGTCATGATCTAGCAGTTTGATCATCTTGGCGAGAAGCACACTGTGCTCCTGTTTCACAAAGCACTCACTGGGCACTGCCAAATAGATGTTGTAATACCCCTTTGAGTTCTTCCTTGAAGTTGTTTTATCTTTTAGATGCATGCAGCTGTTTGTTGGTAGGATTCTTCCACCTAGCTGCTGGGTAATTTTCTTTAACTGAAGGTGAGTCTCTACCTGGGTGTTAAATTTTTTTATATTAACTCTTAAGACTGACTCTTATTCACCTGTTGTTTTTATTTGTGCTCCTTTTGCAATGAAATGAGTCTTAATAGTCTAGACATCTAGATTCCCCCTGCCACCCCCACATACATACACACCCCTCCAGTTTTGACTTTGCTTAGTTTGGGGGAGGAGTGGAATGAAGTGTTCAAACCCATGTAGGCGGAGATAGCAGCCTCTTAGTTGTTAACCATGGCAAAAAATATGCCCCTGTCCCTCCCTGGTTATCCAGACTTCCTAAAGATTGTCAGGTGGGGCTCTTCATAAAGAGTTCCTCGCACACAACAGTAGGGCTCCAAAGTTTGTAAACATCATCCTGCTTTTGTGACTGGGCCAAGAGGAGTATAACTGCAGTAATTGCTCTCAAATAGAAGGTTTCAACTTGTTCAACTGCTTTCTGCTATCTGCTGCTGATGTATGCAGTACTCCAATCCAGCCTTCCACAGCGCTCCTAACAAAATGGGATTGTTTGGCCCTGGTTTCCAAAGGGAAGACTTTTGCTTAGGACTTGCTATTCCAGTAATGCTCACTTCTCTAAAGAAAAATGAGGGTTTAGAGGACGAGTGGCTTTATGATTTCGTGTGGTGGAATGGTCTCTGTAAGCAGACAGGTTCTTGCACGTGAGTGTGAATTATCCTTCAGGTTTCAAAAAACAAAGCAGTCACCTTCTCCCCCCCTCCCCTGAAATGGGGAACGATTTTTCCTTCAGTAAAGGTCTCCATTATGTCTTTATAATGTCTGCTTCTAAATGATGAACCTGCAGGCTTGTTCCATGGTTCTGCCCTTAAACTCATGTTGAAGATGAGTCCTGAACCTTCTCAGACTCTTTCTTCATTTCTTCCTTGCTCCCTTTGCACTTCTGGCTTATTCATGAGGAAGTTGTAAGAACTTGTCTAGCTGCAGAGCTCCTGGGGAAGGAAATGGAATATGCTTGCCTTCAAGTCAGCTTTTTCCATGGCAAGCAGGCTATTTGGGGAAGGGGGACAGATGCTGGGGAGAGAAAAAAGGAGGGCAAAGCCCCCAGACCTGTGCTTGCCTCACTTGTGTAGAAGTTTCTTAGGAAAGCAAATCTGAGAGTTGACTATGCTGATTGAGACTTAATGGACTTGGCTGCAAGAAATAAGTGATGACTTATTCCAGAGGTTACAAAAATAGATTAGTAATAAGAATAGTGATATGCCATTGTTGACTTGTTTTCGTGGTTTAATTGTTCAAATAAAATGCTGCTTGTCCTTGACTGAGGTTTGAAAGGAAATAGTACTTACTGGTGATGAGACTTTGCATTAACTGTGTGACTGATGAATAGGAAGATAATGTGGGTTTATTCAGGAGCCGCACTTTTCCTACTTTATAGCTAATTCCTGATTTCTTCCGAGGTTTTCCTGGTAGAAATTCCAGTCAGTCCTGTTATTCAAATGAAAATGTTTTTTGTCTATTAGAATAAAAGTTTTTAATAAACAATAGCTTGCTATTGATGCAGAAAATGTCAAGTATTGATTTCAGCTGAACTTTAGCTTTTTGCATTTTTCAGACTTTGAGTTGGAAAATTTAAGTTCTATACCTGATCAAAAGTGCTGTCAGCAGATCGATCATCTTTATTGGAATGAAAAGTCTGACATACCTGGCTTGCAAAAAAACCCCAACCCTTTTGAGTGTTGATTTGCACATATCAAGGTAATAGTAATAGTTCATGAAAAGATGATGCCAAACTAATATTACAGGTCCTGTATCCCCCCCTCCCCAGAAAGGAGGTCGCTGGGATAGTTTGGGGCGTGTTTTGTTTAGTGTAAACAGTGGGATAATACTTTGAAGTTGCTTTTGTCAACACCAATCCTGAGAAAAACACAACTGAAGCAGTATCACCAGGTTAAACAGGCTTAATTTGTATCTTTCCAAACTGCTTGGTATATCTATTTAGTTAACTCCTACAAAATGGTTCTTTTGGAAAGCTGTGCTCTTCTGCAGAAGTGTGCTGATGCTCCTTGTCAGACTTGTAGCTTTTAACATCATCTGTTTTTTTGATTTGATGAGCACAAATGCTGTCTTGTGTTTAGTTCTTTCTGGAAGATAAACCTAGACACCAAAGTCAGAAGAAACAAGTGTATTTTCAGTGTTGCATGTTCACTCCCATCCCTTCCTCCTCCAATCTGTGCCATGGTCACTTTTAAAATATTTTTCTAAATATGTTGCTAGTACTAGTTGAAATGAACATATCTTATGCAACAAAGCTTTTCCTCTTACAGTCTGTATAAGAACAGACTGGAATGTGCATGTCTTGCTGTTGTGAAGTGTTAGTTGTATCAGCCTACAACAAGAGTTATGTGCAAGTTAGAAAAGGAGCAGGTGTGATGTTGTTATGCATAAGACTCATGAATTTGTGGCATTCTTAGGACACTTGTTAGAAAACTATAGTTTTCTGTTACATTTATGTGGGATCTTGAATGGTCTTAGGTCTGTATCAATAGCATCTGTGGAGAACGTCTTACCTTAAATAGCCTTTAAGCTAGCCTGTTCTTATTAAAGATATATCAAAGAGCCAATATACTGATGTGAGGGGTTTAAAGATTCACAGTATGGGTAGACCTTAGATTCTGGATAAGAGCTAAATTAAAGCAAGTTCTGTAATTATTTTCCGGAAGCACAACTTAAGAAAGATGTTGTCTGGTGTAAGTATCTGTGTTACAGAAGAGTTACTTGCAGCTGGTGCTAGCAGATGATGTGCTGGGTAGTCTATGCTGCTCTTTCCATCAAAGAGTACAGCCAGGACTAATGCAAGCCAATGGCAGAGCTTTTATAAAAAAGGAGTATGGCCCTCATGTAAGCTAAAAGTATTCTTCAGAATTTATATCCATTAGTGTTATTCAGCCTATAGCTCTTAATCAGGTCATTGGGCAGGGTTAAAGTATGGGTGAGTCTATGGACATTAAAATTTCCACTAATAAATATTTTTTATGATCAAACAAATGTTTCTGATAGTCAGCTATTAACTGGAAAGCTCTCAGTGCAGCAGCATACCATTCGGTAACACAGATGCTTCTTTGTAAGTTTTCAGCTGGTAAAGTGAAGGGTAAAATTTAAAAGAATTTAAGCAGATCTAGTGCAAGACTTGATACATGTAGTGAGAGGAAGAGGGATATTTTGAACCAGTAGATTAAGGATCAGTTTCCTGTTTTGAGGTGTAGTAATTGTAACGTGACAATCCATCACGCTACTGTGGAGAGAAGTTCCTCTTTAAAGTTATTGACTACCTGTAGGTAAGGAAGAGATGATGAGTTGGGTTGGTAACCTTGCTGTCCTCTCTAGAGATTAGAATAGCCACAAAAATCAGTTTTTCTTCTGGTTACATTGTTACTATGTCTGTTAGGGGTTTTTGAAGGGTGATTGTGTAACTGTTGGGAGAAAGCAGGAAGTTGCACAACTGAGAACTGTCCAGCTGAAAGTGATTTTTTCCAGTAAATGTGCATTTGCCTATCAATAATATTTACTGCTGTTTCAAAAATATCTCTAATCTCCCCCAAGTGTGACTGCAAGTGTTCCTAAAATGTTAGTCAGTATGCTTGCTGATGCGTAAACAGCCAAGTACTTGCCTGTTAGCCCAGAAGTAGACACGGGGAAACTGAGGCTATGGCATGCCAGTAAGTGAAAAGGATTTAATAGTATGGATCTTGTCTTTGTTGTGTATGTTCTTTAAGCTTTTTAACAGATGGGCTTATAGTTCTTGATGAGCACCGGTGTGAGGAGGGTAAAAGAAAATGCTTGAAACAAGGCCTGTGCTACCTGGGGTTTGCAGAGCCTTGTCCTTGCCCTGCTTGCCACCAGGAGGCAGCACGAGCTGTGTGGGCTGCAGAGGTCAGTTATTTGACCAGAAATTCAGTTGTTCCACATCTTGGAAGAAGAGCTGTGCACCAGTCATAGTTGCTTGTAATGTACCGTTAAGTTTCTATAAGGTAGTAGAGGAATATTTTTCGACTCTGGAGTATGTCAGCTTAGATGGTCAGATTTGCGACTGGAGATATGGGACTCATTTTAAGCATCTTAAAATTGGTAGAATGCCTCTTTATGCCCATTCACACCTTCTAGCATGTGTGTGCTGGAACAGTGCATTGCATGCAGCTCCCTTAACCCACAAAAATTCCCTAGTATTGTAGGCAAAGATACAAATCTGCTTTCAAGTGGAATGATGGGAAGGCGTAGTTGACTGATCTCTTTCCTAAGACACTAAGTCCAGCTTAAATTTTTTTTCTGCCTTAGCCTGTGTGGGCAGTCCAATGCAACAGCCAATTTGCAGTAGGAAAGACCAGCACTTACATAAGATGAGTAAGTGGACATCTGGAAGCACCTGAGCACTATTTTGTACCTCTGACATATCCCTCAGTTTTCCCATGTTCCACTGATTTGTATAAGAAGATCAGTTGTTAAAAGCAGGGAAGATGGATAACAGAGCTTTGGATCATGCACTGATTTGCAGAATTGTGCCTAGGGTAACTTTTAATTTTGACCCAAAATTAAGGAGACTTGCAGTTGCCAGCAGATAATGTTAGGAGAATGTTATACAGTACTTATTTTCTGATGCTATTCAATTTGCATTTATTTCTCGGGTGGCAGGTAGTATAGGATCCTGTCCTGCTTTCCTAAATGCTGAGATTTGGGGGTAGGGAAAGCAGGGAGTTGGAGGGTGAAGCTACTGAAATGCTCCACTCACAGCTGTTTTCAAAAAAAAAAAAAAAAAACAAACAAAAAAAACCAAAAAACCCAACTATATAGTTGAGTAGTTATATTGTCATACCCCAGCTGAGAAATTAAAGGTCTCTACTTCTGATCTCCATCAGTTCTTTTCCAAAGGCAGTTCAAGCCCAAGTATGCCTCTGTCCATTGTAGTCACTGTTGAGCTTCCTTTTTCCCTCCCTTGAGTGTAATTTAACTATTTACCACTAAACCTATATCTGTTTCAGTGATAGAAAATCCTCCCTAGTGTATGTCTGAAGGCTGAAAGTACAGAAGAAACATTTTTTCAAAGGCATAGCTTGTGGTTTACATGTTGATATAACTAAGCAATGGAAAAATACATGCTCAGTTGAGTGCATTGCTGAATAGACTGATCCCTTGCTGTAGTCATAAAGGACCTCAGGTAGAGCTCTTCTGCTTAGGATGATGCACTGATCTTTCTTTCTGCTGCTGTTCTAAAATAAGGAGATTTCAGTGTTATGATCAGCCCTTCTCAGTGGGGTGGCAAGGAGCATACAAAGCACTTACAAGCTATCTCAGAGTAAAAATGTACATCTCTTGATGTAACAGTAAAATAGTCTAACCACCCTATGAAAGATAGCTGAATTTTTATGTAATCCTCTTCCTAAGACTACTCTTAATTTCTTGGCTGAACATCCCCAGGTCCATGTGAATTCATAGATCATTAGCCTGTGAATTCTGTGCACATTAAGGCTTGGATCTGCTGTATTTAATGAGCTTCAGTTTTTGGCGTGGCTTACCTCTAAGCACAAAGATGTATACGTGAGGGTTTTAGGATAGTGGTGCAATAACTCTGTTCTTGGAGGTTTCTTCCTTGGTTTTAAATATATGTGAGAATCTCAGTGTTAACTTGGACAAGTTGGAAACTATCAGAGCTGAAAGGTTTGACAGCTACTCTTGTTAAACTCAAAACAGGTAAACATTACATGTATGCACAAGATAACTTTTTTCTTAAATAAGTTTAGTATTTGAATATCAACGTCTATCCTACATATTTGGTCATAAAACTGAGAAAAACGCCTGAAGCCTTGCTTTAGTAAAGTAAAGCCTTTAAGTTTTTTCCAAATAATTAAAAAACTGTCTGAAGTAATGTTTTTCTGCTTTCTTCAGGGGAAAGTATACTACCAAGTGTGCTTCCTATAAAAATTTATTTCTGCTGTGTCTTTTGCAGGTCCATTTTTTCATGCTACTCCTTTCATGTAAAAAGTCTAAATTCTTGATAGATGCAGGGTGGATTTTGTGTGTTTCTGCTGTTTTCTAGAAAAACATATCTAAAGAAAATAGATCTGTTAGACTGATCTTTTGTGTGTTTCCTAAAGGATGCCTCTGGTTTTATTCCTTTTTTTTTTTTTTTCTGTTGCTTAAGTCTTAAATATCCTAGCTCTTTCACATTCAGAACCCCTTACTTCATTCAAACCTTTTAGGGCTACTTCTGAAAAGGATTTCTGTGGCTAAGCAAAGCTGAGAATTAGATACAGTGGGAGGTGAAGAATAATAATTCAGTCCTTGGTGTGTGTGGGGGAATGTTTTTGTTTTGCTGTTAGCATGCTTTGCCCCACAATTTTTAATGCTGTTATATTTCATGCTTTTGAGAAGATGCCTTCAAGGGCTTTCACATGATAGCAGAGAAGTGAAATTAACTGCTTTCAGTTGGTTTTCTTGTAGCAGCAATCCCAAATTACTGTTAGTGTCTGCTGTATAACAGTAGGTTTTTTTATTACTATCTAACTGGTGTCTTGTTTCTTTTCAGAGATCGTTCACATTAATAATAGAAGCATGGGATTGGGATAATGATACAAAAGCTGGTGAGTATTTATGTAAAACTTGCAGTTTTAGCTTCCTCTGTGCTGTATGTACACAGATTGGGGAGGAGGGAAATGGTACACTGCTGCAATTACCCATCCTTCCAAATCAGTCTGAATGCAAATATGCTATCTAAGTAAAGGGCATGTACAAATCCAAGCAGTAAATATTGAGTTAGGAACTGTGAAATTATTACTGATAGCAAAAAGAATGGACAACAGTAAGTGAATGTTGTAATACATGACTCAATAGCTTTAAAAATGTTTAAAAATTATGGTAGGTCCTTCTTTAAAAAAGAAAATCGTCTGTGCTGTCGAGTTGCACTTTAAATTCTCCTCAGTTTACCCATAATCATGTTGTGCAATCCTTTTCATGATGAGGTAAACAAATAAGCATTCTTGCTCCCCATAAAGAAACCATGGTTGATGTTTTTGATGAAAGTGTTCTAAATCATTGTATGATTCCTTCTCTTTTGTTTCTTCTCAAGTACTGAAAGTTAACTTGCATTTGTGGTCTGTAATGCTAATGCTCAGTATCAGAGCAGGGCTATTGATCTGAAGGAAAAGCAAGATTATCATAACAACTTCAAAATCATGTGAAGGTGCTGGTTTGCCATGTTGTTGCTAAAGTATGACTCCAGCTTGAACCTATCCTTTGGTAATGGTTTACAAACCTGTCTTAAAATAATCAATGCTTTTGACTATAAGTGCTAAGTGAACTTCAGACTTTCATTGTGGTTAATGATGGACTATTTAATCTTGGCTGGGATCAATATAAAGGAAGTGAAGTGTTTGGACATTAAGATAGCAAAGGTTTATGTCCCAAATCATCATCATCAGTTCCTAATTACAGGTTCCATTCTCTGCTGTTTCACTGACCATCCTTACCAAGATGCACCAAACATAAAAAAATTGACAAAGCTCAATTGATATTCAGGCTGTGTTAGAGTTTCAAGGTCCTTTTTCTTGAGGATTGGGATCGGTCCCACTTGCATTTTCCTGACAGATTTTCCTAACATACTCTGTCTCCAATGATAGACAAAGTAATGATGAGTTTGTAGTTTGTTCCTGAGCCTGCCCTCTGTTAGAATTAAGCTTCTTTTGTTGTTTAACAGCTCCTTCAATCTTTTCTAATAGGTATGTTTTCTTTAGATCTCTGGTAATTCATGTTGCTGCAACCCTTCAGTTGGTCCACAGCCTTCTTGAATGGCACTTTCCAAAGCTGGACATGGTATTCAAAATGAAATCTTGTGTGCTGAGCAGAGTAAGCCTGAATCTTGAATAAGTTCAGATATCCTAGATAGCAACAGGTGGGAGGTGTCCTCTTTGAATGCTTTGTTGAAAAAGTACTACATGAAGTTAATTCCTTAAAATAGCTTTCAGTTTGGGAATAATTCACCTAGGGGGGCAGCTAGTACAGTGTATATTGGAATACTCATACTCTAGTTCTAGATGGCCAATGAACTCATGAGATGGTGTAGATGGGGGTGAACCTGAAGACGCTATCCTGCAAAACAGTTCTGTATGCATTTAAGTGCTGAATTTTTTTTTTTAATAAGCCATTTAATAAATAATGCTCTTCTAACTTGCTATGTTTTTCTTAAAACTTGCAGAATCCTCTTGCAAATCTGTAGGCTTAAAATCCATTTTTTTTAAAAATATGCTTGATAAGGGGATAATAATTTCAGGCTTGTGTTAAATCCTTCTTATGTCTTTCAGTTTTTTAACATGCTCTAACAAGTCTTTTTATTTGCATTGATATAATCTTTTTCCTGAACTTTAGGACAACACGATATATGGTGTCTTTTGGAGGCCCAGTGGGCTATGTCCTTAATTTAACAGTTTCCATGAACTACAGGAGTCTATATAAGTATCAGATTGCAGTTCAGCTCTCATGAGAAACTGCTAATCGAAGGTGAACTTCCCTTTAATTTAGGCTGCCAGAGAGGTGCTGTTAAGTTGTATTGCACTTGAAACTTAGAAGGTTTGTCATGTTACTATAGGAAAGCTTTCTTGGCCTATATTTTGTCAGAAGACTAACTAAATGCTTGTCATGTTTAAATGCTTCTGTAGTCTGTTTACTGATTCCATGATAGAGACCTGTTACTTTGCTATACTGCAATCTAGACTTGCATATTAGATTTCAGCATTAAAGAATTCTTCCTCGAAGAAATTTTTTTTTTGAGTGGTCTTCGCAGGGAATTTTCCAGTAGGATTTGCCTGGTGAATCTGTCAAGATGCAGAGATACTTCCCTTGTATTTCTGCAAGGACTGCTGAACTGCCAAACAGGGACAGATCAGTAAAAAATCATATGTAAGAGAACAGGAAAGAGAACATGGCAACTCCTCCAAAGAAAACACAAACAATATCGGTATCTTGGAGGGGTGAAGAGAATATCTGTGGAAAGCTGAACCCTCTCTCATATCCTGAACATGGAACTGATCTCTGGATCAAGTTACATGTGTCTTCTGTTCTTACTGTAAGAAAGATCAAAGTAATTGCTACAGTCTGTTTATAAGCTGATTAATTAGTTCCAAAGTCAGGTTTTGTTTTCCTTTAATAGGGATGAGTAAAAGTTAAATGCAAGTTCTGTGTTCCTGCTTGGACTTTCAAGTGGGTATTTATTTAAAAAAAAAGAAAAAAAACCAAAACCAACAACAAAGCAAAACAAACAAAACCCACCAAAAAAATCCAACAACCCAAACAAAAAAATAAACCTGAAAAGAGGGGTTTCCAGCTAACAGCTTGACTGTTTTAGAACAGTTGTCATTCTTCCCTGCCTCTCTTGTCCTAGCATCCTGTATTCTTCCTTACACCCACTGAAAGCAAGGCAAATGTGCTCAGAGCGGATTTGTGAAGTACCATCTCAAGAACAAGTCTGCCAGGGCACATGTTTCCTCAGTACTTACCTCAAACTACAGCCTCCAAGGGGCTTTCAAACCCTGATTCCTGAACTAGTACTACACTCTTTTTCCTCTTGGTGCAGCGGGGTTGGCTGGTAGGGAAGCTTGTAACAGTGTAGTGTTACTACTTGTTTGCTTTGTGAGGGTGGAGGAGGAGGGGGAGAGGAAACTGCCTTAGATACCACGTCACTGTAAAGGGCCTGTTCTCTGTCATCTGTCGCAGCAGTTGATGCTACTTTCCAGGTAAGTCATTTGACTTGGCAAACTTCTAGCTGTACAGCAGAGGTCCTGGCAATGCCTAACCCAGCACTGCCGTTATGAAGCAAGCTGGCATCTTTGTGTGAAGTAACTTCCCATTTGATGACATGTCTACTGCGGGGATGCGGTGGTTGCCTACCCCTGTCTGTAGAAGACTAAGCTGTTCTTATGGCTTTTTGAAATAGTTGCTTGAAAAAGGCTCAAGACTCTACTTCTAGAGAAGAGCACCTTGTGTTCCTTTGGGCATGAAGTCTTTATGCTACTGTGTGTGTTTCCTTGCAAACAGCCACCAGCATCACCTTTTATATTGCCCTGTGAGTGACTTGTTGGGAATGTCTGACCTCTGCTAAAAGTTAATGTGCTGATGAGTAGCGTTATTTAAGTGCAGTCATGCCTTCTGATTGCACAGTTACATACTCTTCAGATAAAGATTCCTCTTCCAAAAAGCAGATGCTTAATTAAAGAACCACCTTTTAGCCAACATCTTGTTTTATGCAAACATGTGTGCCACTGTGCTTTTCTAGAGAGACTTGTAGAAAACTTCTTAGTAATCAAGAAGCCCTGTTGCTTCTGAGGTGTGTGTCTGTGGGGAGGTTAGAGTAGTGTATGCTGCTTTTTTGACCGATAACCAGACAAATTTGGTTAAGGAGCTCATTGCCTTTACTGAGGGCTAAAAGTAATGTGTGTGAGTTCCTAACATGAATGTTAATGGTAAACCAGATGCAGGGAGCAAACTTGTCTCATCAACAGTTAAATGTGAGAGACTGAGTATCTTCAGAAACACTTTGGCATTGTGGGGGAGGAAGGAGGAACCTTGACAAACACGTTCCTCCCTGTGATTACAGATCTCTTTGAAAGATGCAGCTTCTGTTTGGGATCAGTTTTAAATTTGAAGTAAAGCAGAATTCATACTTTGGTACTTAAGAATTTAGTATTGAAAACTAAATGACTTGGAGCTCATTTCCTGATGCCTTTGGTGGTTCAAGGTAAATTATTTGGCTTGCTTCTTTAGGCTGTTAAGCCCTACTTTTACTGATATAAGCTAGAGGGAAAGCTCTTAAGACTCAGAATACATTCTTTCAGAGGAGTTTCTGAAGATCAAGTTTATTTAAAAAAAAAAAAAAAAACAAACAACAAGGCACTAAGGGGGTTATTTCCCCTGTTCTTGACCCCAGTATTAAGAGGACTGTTCTGCATAGGTATATTTGCAATAGCTGTAATGCTTGTTCCAGTTGTTTAACTGCATCTGGTATATCTGCATTAGTCTGAAGATGCTTGATAAGATTTTAATTATATAAGCCACTTGCTTAATCTCAGGACCTGTTCTTCAATCCATCTGATGCACTTTGAGGAAACACTTCTATAGCAGTGGCTGTTGCAGATGTTTTTAATGCGCCTCTGCTTATGGCTGGAAAACAGCTCTATAACGCATATTTGCCATTTGTTCAAATTCTTTGGCTGTCCAATGATTCAGCACTTTTCCTGTAGTTTTTCATCAAGGTTTTCAGATCAATAGTCATTAGAGAAAAAAAAAAGATTATGAAAGGATGTTGAATCTTATGAAGCTTTTAATGGTGAGTGGTGGTGTGATAGATGTCCTGTTCAGGCAAAAATAAAATGCAGGCAGCCTTTTCTAGCTTGCAGGTTCCTTATCCACTCTTATACTATGTGCCACTGGATGACAGAGGAGTTCATGTATAGGAATTTGAGAGTTAAATAGGGATAGACTTCAGTGTGTCTTGTCTAACCATCAAATGTTCTATGTAGGCTAGTCCAGGCAAGCATGAATTGTAGCCTATACACAGCAATACCACTTTTAATATTAAAACAGAAAGATACTTTGAGTTCTTAATTGAAGAACATTTCAGTGCTTAATTAAAACAGGGCTGGTTTTTTTTAGCTCAATATTCCTTGAGGAAAGATTTTTATGGTGGAAGCATGCTTGAAAAAAGATTAAAGATCACAAACTGCAGTGCAGAGCCCACTACTTCTGTAGCTTTTCTTGTCCTTTAATGCTGGAGGGACTGAAAATTGTCGCTTGAGTTCTTTTACATGCTGAGAGGGAAGCGCTGCTTTGGTAACAGATGCACAGGATCATAGAATGGTTTGGGTTGGAAGGGACCTCAAAGACCATCTCATTCCAGCCCCCCCTGCCACAGGTGCAGGGACACCCTCCACTAGACCAGGTTTTGCAAAGCCCCATCCAACCTGGCCTTGAACACTTCCAGGGAGGGGACATCCACAACCTTTCTGGGCAACCTGTTCCGGTGCCTCACCACCTTTATAGAGAAGAACTTCTTCCTGATACCTAACCTAAATCTCCCTTCCTTCAGCCTAAAGCCATTATCACTTGTCCTATCACTCCATGGCCTCTGTAAACAGTCCCTCTCCAGCTTCCTTACAGGCCCCTTTAGGTACTAGAAGGCTGCTATAAGCTCTCTCCAGAGCCTTCTCTTCTCCAGGCTGAACAACCCCAACTCTCTCAGCCTGTCCTCATAGGAGAGGTGCTCCAGTCCTCTGTCTTCATGGCCCTCTTCTGGACCTGCTCCAACAGGTTCTTATGTTGGGAACCCCAGAGCTGGATGTAGTCCTCCAGGTGGGGTCTCACAAGAGCAGAGGGGCAGAATCCCCTCCCTTGATCTGCTGGTCACACTTGTTTTGATGCAGCCCAGGACATGGCTGGCTTTCTGGGCTGCTAGTGCACATTGCTGGTTCATGCTGAGCTTCTCATCCACCAACACCCCCAAGTCCTCTTCAGGGCTGCTCTCAATCCATTCTCTGACCAGCCTGTATTTGTGCTTGGGTTACCTCTGTGCTGTCAACTTCTAAATTGATTAGGTTAATGAGTTCTAGAAAGTAAGTAGATGAAATGCATGTGCTGAAAATGATAGTTTAGTATTGCTTGCTACCAGCTTGGTGTGTTTTATATTATTAATAAGCTGAGGTTTAGACTTTATCTCACTATCATTACAGCCTCTCACTGTGTACAAGTCTTCAGTTTTTTATTTCTTTTAATGTGTATTTTAAAGAATCCTTATTACTTAAAGAAAATGGATGCTGAAGCCCTGAGCTGCCAATATTATAGCTATTTCATAAATTGGTATGAAATGAATGTGTACATGTGCAGCTTCTGTACTTTTTTCTTGTCCTTAAATAGTGCTTGGAGTTCCAGCTGCAGCTTGCAGAGTCACCTAGAAAAACTCTTGCAGTAGGATGTTATGAAATTTGAATAGTGAAAACACTTAAAAACTCTTACCACTGGGGTTACTCACTGTCTACCTGTACTGTGCTTTGCTTATTCTTAACATTTACTGAAGCAGTTGTGCAATTTCATTGTACTGACTATAATTTTGTCTGATCTCCTACTACTGCAGTTTCTGTACTGAGAATAAAATGGATAAATACAAAGTGGATATTTCTAAAAATGAAAATCCTTTGTGTTGGCAGTTCTGTAATCTTATATCTTAGAATCCTCTTGTCCCATATGACAGCTAATTCTTGGTGCACATTTGGTCTCAGTTAATGGAGCCTGACAGTAGCAGTGCTGCTGCTTTCTGTGAGGGCAAGGCAGGATGCTTATAGAGTGTATTGCAGCAGTGATCGTAATTATCAGTAGTTCTGCTGGGGATAAGGATAAGCAGGATACAGAGTTGAGAATGGCCTCTTGACAATCTCAGGTTCGCTTGTATATTTCTTTTCAAAATATCAGATACTACCCCCACAAAGTGTTCTATGAAATGCTTGTTAAAGATGTTTTGCCTTTACCGTAGAGAGAATGATAAAATGGAAAAAAGCTAGCTTATGTATATCATGTAAGCCTACCAGAGCATTTACTATTGCAGCAAATTGAGTATGTGTTTTGCTTTACTTTAAAAATTAAACTTGCAGCAGAGAACTCTCTCAGCTATTAGGTTATGCAGATTTTGCAATTTTATAAGAGCAAAAAGGAGGCAAAAAGAGCCTCAGATCAAGATAAAGCTGCTGGTTGTCAGCATGTGGGTGTGGTATGTTTGGCTGCCTTGAAAAATAAGCTATTTCCTATGGATTATGTTCCAGGATTTTTTAATATTTCCTTTGGGACACTCTTTAAAATTGGCCTTCCTGCAATGAACTTTGCAAGGCAAAGGAAAAGTCATTTATACAGTAGATCTTTATCATCTTAACATTTTCTTTACTAGGTTTTCTCTTAACCAGTTGAATACTTTTGATTTGAATTTATATGCTCTTGTGTGCTGTCAAACTTATCACCTGTTGAATTCACCTTTCTTTTTAAAAAGGTGAAGACTTGTTAATAGAACGAGTGGCACATGCTGGCATGATCAACCCAGAAGATCGATGGAAGACACTACAATTTAATGGTCCTGTTGCCCATTTTGAAGTACAAATAAGGGTGAAGTGTGATGAAAATTACTACAGCGCTCTGTGCAATAAATTTTGTGGCCCTCGAGATGATTTTGTTGGTCACTACACATGTGATCAAAATGGAAACAAAGCCTGCATGGAAGGTTGGATGGGAGAAGAATGTAAACAAGGTAGTATTGTTTGCTTCATTTTAAATTAGCTCTAATGTGTGTATATATAATAGGTATAAACTGCAGTAGGCACTTAGGTAGTCTTGGTGCTGTAGCATATTAATTTTAACACATACAGACTTTGAATACAAATCGTTGGGGCAGGGGGGGGAATCCTCTGTGAAGAGTGGAGCCCAGGGGCAGGATACGGTGTTGCTTGCTGTGTCTGCTATGGGCGCTATGCAACAACTTTAGGACTTGAAATAGTGAAACACCTTTTTACTGATTTTTCATTCAATGGTGGTGGTACTTCAAAGCAAAATGGTGTATTACAACTGTAAGATTTTATTGAATAGTGATGATATCAGTAATACTGTAGTCTTTAATCCTGTAAAAATTCCCTCGTAACACTATTCTCATACATGAAAGTTTTAAGTGTAATGGATGCAAAGCTGAAAGCTTTTTGATAGCTCTTAATGTGAACAGAAATTAAAGTGTAGCCATCATTTTTAATGTACCACTCAATCAAATCTCTTTTGAGTTTTGCCTTCATTCTCAGTGAGTAATTAGTGCTGAAATTACTTGACATACTCTTCTTTCTGTTGAGGGCTTTTCAGTTTTGTTTTCTGTTCCTGTTCAGTAAGGCCTGTTAATGAGGGGAGAATATTTTTAGGGCTTACTCAAGGTCATGTGTATCTTTTGAAGCTTGGGACTTTAATACCAGGCTTTAAATAAGTGTATTTCATAAGCTTGCCACAAACCTATTTGGTAGCAACTTTTTCAAGGAGTTACCTTGATTTATTTTTCATAAACAATTGTAATGAGGTTGTGTTTTGTGAAATAGCTAGCTAGAAGCAGCAACTATCAGAACATGGGAAAATACAGTCTGCTTTGCACAAACAACAAATAGGCTAAATGACAGAAGCCTTAGCTGAACAGTTCCAGATTGCTGCTATATTAATGGAAACCTAGCTGCCCAGCCTGATGCCTAAAACTTTTTCTATTTACAGCTGTATGTAAACAAGGATGTAATTTGCTCCATGGGGGTTGCAGTACACCTGGGGAATGCAAGTAAGTCTGCATGCTTGAGTATCTCTTTTTGAGTACTGATCTTTCTGGTATTTTCTGTGAATGTTGCTACTTCTAAAAAGTCTACTTTAAAATGGAAAACATTATATAAAAAAATGTGAATCGAAATATATCTGAAGTAGTTTTCACATGTGTAACAGCTGCATATACTTCATACTGGTTTGCAATCCTGTTCTATTTTTTGTGCATATAGGACTGAACAGATTTGCTTTGGGTAATCTAAAACTATGCCTGTATCAGATGATAATATTTTTGTTGTTTTTTTTTTTTTATTATTTTCAGACTTCTTAGGAGCTTTCATATGTATATGTACCAGCTGTTCCCCTCAAATAAAGAGGGGAACTTGCTCATTGGACTGTTAGGACTAGGAAATGCTCACAGTACTCAATATATATTTTTTTTTTAATTGAAATACAGTAAACTTAGCTTTTCCAAGAAAAAAGATTTGGTTGTGTGGTGGGTTTTTTTGTTTTTTTGATGGGGTGGGGTGTGGGGTTGGGGGGTGTTTTTGTTTGCTTTGGGGTTTTTGTTTTGTTGGTTTTGGGTGTGGTGTGTTGGTTTGTTTTTTTTTTTGTAGTATGGGAGATAACAGGAGCAACCTCAACCTAAACTTTCTACTCCAAGTGAAAGGTTTTTTTGGTCCTTAAATCAGAGAGAACAGAGTCTGAAATGTTCCCTTAACTTTGTGATGAAGCCGAAGTAGTCTCTGTGGTAGCAAGAGGAGTTGATTGTTTCCTTGTAGAAGTTCAGGCATCCAGCGCAGTAGGTCAAGGGGAAATGGGTGTTATTTTTACACTAGCTGTTGAAGAAATGGGACGGGTCTACTTGCAGGTTGGAGATCCCATGTAAATTCTTGAGTTTTTGTGGTCAGAGTTGTATGCATCATAGTGAGAGTGGATTCGTCCAGTGTTTCTTTTGTAAGTTGTGTTGAATCTGCTTGCTTGGAATGATGTGAAGCTGAACTGGCTGCCAGAACTGAGCGCTGATAGATAACATTTGTGGCAGTCTGTGATAGTTTAAGGCAGTTCTGCTTCATAGTCTTACTAGTAACTACTACAACCATTGTGGAAGTGGCAGAAATAGGATGCGAATTGCTTAACTTTGGGCTTAGAGCTAAGCTGGGGCTGAAGTGCCAGTTGGTGAGCTGTGGTAGCTGACATGCAAATGAGTCTCATCCTGCTGGAGAGTCTGAACTTTCTGACGGTGGGATATGGCAGATAAAAGTCCTACATCATTGCACTACAGAGTGATTTCTTACTGCCCTGAAACTTCCATCAGATGCTGCTGACTTGTAGAAGATTTGGTGTGTTACAGCTTTCAAATCTAACTGAAAACTGTAAATTCCAGTATATGAAGTGCAGTATTTCAGTGCATGTGCAGTTTCACTTCTGAAGAGCTATAAAACCTCCCTTAAAATGTCTTTTTCCAAGGCAGATATTTAAACCATAGCTTCCTTCTTGTAAGAAAGACTTTCTATTTAGTATTTTTGGATCTTTTCATATCATTAAATATTTTGCTTGTGACTTCAAGTATTGTGTGCCCCTACTTTGGTTGGTGACTTTTTTAGGTTACAAGTAGATATTGTGATTGTCACCTAGGTTGGTATCATTTCTGCCTGAGTAGGAAGTACTCCTTTCCTTGAGCCTTCCAAGAATACGTTTTTTCCCCTTGAGAACCTACTCTAATGAATTTTGATTCATGTAAGGATTTCTGGAGTCCTGTGGGTATCAAAGGAGTGTCTTAGGAGTGTGTGATGAATGTTTGCTGTTTGAATGCATGGAGCTTTTGAATAAAGGTGAGGAAACAACAGGCTTAAGCAAATGTAAAACAGTAAACCTTTTTTTTTTTTTTTTTTGTGGTGGTGGTGAGGATGGTGCAGTTTCCTTTTTAGCTTTCATTTCTCTGTTACACCAGCTGTATCTGGGAAGACAGAAGTTGGAGAGGAGGGGTTAAGGTTCAAAGAAGGGAAAACAAAACCTTTGAAGGTGGGAGGCTGGGTGGTTCCTTTTCCTAAGGTGTCTGTCAATAGGTAGGCTCATATGAGCAAAGCCTTTCCTTACAGCACATCATTGATGTGAAGAAGCATCTAATGTTGTAAGTCTGGGTGCCCCCTTCTAACCTGCACAGCTAAATAAAGCTCACAAAAATAACATCGAGTCTATTGAAGGACTCTGACCAGAAATCTCACTACTTTGTGGATGGATTCTCTCATCTGAAAGAAAGTACTAGGGGAAGGAATAGGAACTTAAAGTTTCAGATGGATTGTATGCCATTTGCCTTGTTTCTTAATGTCTGTCTGCTGAAGTGATAGATCTGTGATCAGCAGGTTGGAGGAAAACAATGGCCTTTCTATGTATGGCCACTCTGTATCCAGTATTGCAGAAGATTCTTGGCTACTTCTTTAAATGTGATTCGGTGGCTTGAGCTTGTTCACACACATATTCTTATTGCTTGTATTCTGTAACAGTTACTAGGCTGCATTAGAAAGGTTGCTTTTAACCCAAATGGATAATACCTTCTATAGAAAGATGATGCTGAACTAAAAATAAACAAGGCTTACAGGCATGACCTTTATCTTCAGCAGTACAAAGGAAGCTGTTATTTAAAAGAGACTTCTATGTTTGGTGCTATTGAATTATAATCTAGATTCCCTCATCCTGGTTTTTGGACAGTTGCCACTGTCATTTAACAGGTGAAAACAATGTCCTTTTTTTTTAATTCAGAAAGAAAATGAAAATGTGAGAAAAACATGGGTGTGAGGTGTATGGAAATCTACTGGTGCCAATAGCTACTTGATTGCCAAAATCTGAAATGGCATTTATAAATAGAAATATTGGAAAACAGTTTCCATCTTGAACTTGTATGAACATGCAGGTAACTTGAGTAACTTAAGCAATGGCTTTGAGGCTTCAGCCGAACTCTCATAGCAAGGATCTACCTCCATGCTTTGATGTCCCAAAGTAATTTAGAGCTGTTCTTGGATTAAATGTTATACTAAAAACAGATCTTAAAAGTAGCTAAATGACTGCAGAACTGTTAATAAAGAATATGCCATTAACATTAACTGTATATCATCTGCTGGGCAAGTTCATGTACCCCTTGTTTTGAGGAAGCTGGTGTTGTGACGTTTACCACTTCTTTTGTTAAGCTTTCATCAAAGAAATGGAAAATAAGTAGGCGACCACCTGTTACCTCAAAATGACATGATGTGGGAAACAATGTTGTGGTATGGCTGGGTCTAGGTGATAGGTTTTTGTCATTGTGAAGACAGTTCAGAAAAAGCAGTAATTTATTGAATAGTGAGCAAAGTTACATCCTTGAGGAAAGCAAAAGCAACTTATCTGGATCTTGGCAAAGATGGGAAATTGCAATCTTAAACTAAAAAAACAAAAGCCTTTATGCGTATCTAGGCTCAAACTGTTTGGCCACCATAGTTTTTTATTTTATTTTTTTAGCCTGCAGTGGCAGGCCAGCTGGTCTTTACTGATTGACTTCACCAGCCCAAAGTAGTAGGAAGGATTGCCAAGCCATGATGGTTGGTGCTTTTTGTATGTTTTTGCATCATTTGGAAGTACTCTGTTAAATTCCATTAAACTGTCTAGAAAAGAATGAAGTTTGATCTAATGGCATATAACTGGCTTAGGCTCAATCACCTTATGAAGTTATCAAACTGAATATAGAGAAACTACAAGTGACAGTCTTCTTCCTTGATTAAAACTGCTGACTTGAGTATGTTTGGTACCACTCATAAACTGTCAATAGGCTTAACAGATTAATCTTTCATTTCCTTGTGATCCAGAGTGGTATGGGTTTGGCAGAAGCCCAGATATGCCTCATAACTGGGTCATATTCCTGCCAGGATGATGGTATTTTCAGAAGTCTTTCTACTTTCCTGTTGCCTTTTGAATGTTTTAATTTATCTTCCAAAGCAAAAACAAAAGGGGTCAAATCCCTAACACTGCTCAGCTTGTGTTCACCTTCTGGAGCCATAGTAGGACCTAGGTTGTGTCCTGGGAAATGTGACGCTTACTTTACACAACTATGATACAAAAAATTCTTTAGACTGTGTAGACTAACTGAAAAGAGTTAGAAATGGGATCATTAATAGTACTTTAATGTGA
Organism: Aramus guarauna; assembly: GCA_013400195.1. NCBI lineage: Eukaryota > Metazoa > Chordata > Aves > Gruiformes > Aramidae > Aramus > Aramus guarauna. Next base: position 373,036 of record VXBL01004081.1, on the reverse strand, counting down.
ATTCATGTAGGGTGAACAAAGCAAGCATACAGTTTTTAAAACTTCGAAGTAAATTGATTGATTGTTTAATGTATGTGCTTTGAACTTAGTCTCGAATTACTTTTGAAGTACACATGACAATTTTGGTTTTACAGTGTTGGTGACTTTGTTTTTATTTAATCACATACCTTATGTTTGTCCTGTTGAAACAGATTTCTCAAACTTCCTGTCCAGTGCCATGCCTTTTGTAGTCCTTGTATTCCACTTCCACTTCAGCCCTGCTTTTGAAGCTGATTTCTTGTGTTCACCAGTGCCTGCAGGTGCTGTATGCCTCTCCTAAGTGGTTTTGCTTCCTTAATCTGTAACTATAAGGGCCAGAACCTGCTGAACTATTTTTTAATACTTTCTTTACAGAGATGCAGGAACAAAATCCTGAGTTGCAAAATGAGCTACAACTACCTGGAGTGTTGAGGGTGTAATAGTGTTTGAGAGATCCTTTGTTAAATGTTAAAGGCTTACATAGTCTTCCTATCCTTTTCTGTAGGAGGCTTACCAATATCAGTCTCACTTGTGTTTTCGTGATGGTTGGGTGGATAACATGGTTAACATAAGCATTTGGGAACTCTTCCTAAACTTAAAAAAAAAAAAAAAAAGTTGTTGGATTCTTGTAAACTCATTCTTGGGTAAAGGTGAACTGGTGAGGCGTCTCAGAGTAGGTTGTTATTGAAAGACTAGAGGACTAATGACAGGCCTTAGGACTGAAAAAAGAAGGAAATACAATGCCTGCTTCTAAAAATGGAGAGAAAGTAAGAGGTGGGGAACTTCATACTAGCTAGATCAGTAGGAATCTCCAAAGAACACTGAAACAGGTAGATCATTCCTAAACATCTAGAAGATGTTCAAAGATCAGTTACTGGCTAACTAGGACTTACCAAGAGCAGATCTAAATGATATGGCTTCCCTCCACAACTGTTCCAGAATGGAATTATGAGAAATCTCATAAGCTGTCAAATTAGGAGAAATCTCATAAGTTGCTCTGAACAATGAACTAGAAAGTCTTGTTTGAGCAGTCTGCTAGCTGCTGTGGCATCTGACCACTTCGGTTCCTGCAGCTTTGACTAGCTGTGGTCCCTAAAGAGCATAGGGCTATTGTTTGGCCCTGCAGGAATGCACTGGTACCACTACCTGCACACCTTCTCCTGTCTCCTCTTTAATGCAAAGTATTGTATCTCAGCTTTGAGTTTAAAGAACTTGCAAAATTACAGTTGTTGTGTGTCTCATCATATAAGCTGTCTTGCCTGTTGTCATAACCAGTATGCTTTTATAATGTTTTTTTGGTTTTTTTTTTCCTTACTAGTAACCCTTCTGGGATTGTATTTCATAAGTAGACATATTAGGTTATACAAAAAAATACCATGTTTTGTTTCTTTATTGGTCAAGGAACTGAGCCACACTCACTTCTTGGTTAGTGGGTAGAAGGGCACAGAGTATATCCTAAAGATGGATGCTACTTGCAGGAGAATGAGCGGGTGTACAGGAACTAAAAACAAGTAGTATTTAACCTGTCTGCAATAGTAGGTAGTGCAGATAAATAGGACAGTAGACTAAAACCACTTTTTTTTTTTAAATTTTAGACTAGCTCTAGTCTGTTCTTGTGGACTGTGAATGCCTGTTTGCAGCTGGAACATATCACGTGAGCTCATGGTATACATTATCTTACGTTACCTTAGTTTAACCTAAAAGGAATCCAATTCCTTTGTTCCAAAACAGCTCTGTGATGTGAACTAACACACCATCAGCAGGAATGATCATGGCAGTTCACTTAAAAAGCATACTCCTGGTGTGAACTAATGCAAGTGTAGACACACTTTTAGAGCCACTTACTGCAAGTTAACTGAGCAACCTTTCCCCATGTGTTCTGGGTTAAACAATTTTGAACCATCCCCTCTATCAGCTCCTTCACAAAACTCTAAAGTATTGGAGCGAGAACGTTAGCTTTCAATGACTTCCTTTATTAGAGGACAAAAAAGTTTGTAGGGAAAGGTTTGTATCTTTTGGTCTAATAAGAATGCTGGAGGTGACAGGAAAAGATGACAAGCTTTCAGGTAATTAAAATATTTAGTTCATTAATGAGCATCTTTTCCTTCCCTGTTCACAAAACCATCATGCCTATTTCAAATGTAGGAAAGTGGAGAAAGTGCTTCTGTGACAAATCTTAGTACTGTACTAGCTATAACATTGAATCCAGATGCTCAGAAACGTAGGATCTCCTAACAGCCACACCATATTGCTGCCTGCTGTGTGACAATCTCTTAAAAGATTAAACAGACTTTCTTATAGTTATTTTAAGTAAATAACTAATATAAAGCTATTGTTCTGGCCTATGCAACACCATCCTGTTCACGTCATTAGAAAATTTAGTGGTTTTCCATTTAAGAGGGTTACTTCTCCCCCACCCCTGAATGATGCATTTTGCTTCTGCTCTTAATGTCACTGTTTTGCTTCGTTTTCCTGTGTTGAGTGTTTTGGCCACAGCTTCCAGTTGAAATATGAGTGGGAGAAGCTCCCTCCAAAAAGCCTGCCTAAAAATGATATGTAATTATGGCACAATGATCTTCATTTCAGCTTTTGTATGATGTGCAAGATACCAGTAAAGTGTAACTTGCAGTAATTAAAGGCTTATACCACGTTGCCTAGATCCTCCTTAGGATTTTTTCAATTTATTTTTAGGCCCTATATTTTGACCTAGACTTGAAGTAATTTGGTTTTGATTTCCTTCACATTCATGGTGTAGGTGTACTTGTGCATTAAGTGCTGATGAAGATCTGTGGCTAGGTGCGGGAAAGAATTTCTTTAGGTATTCCCTCTTTATTGTGTATTACAAGCCTTTTTGTAAGGTTAACCAGAGCAGCTTAATGCTTGGATGAGACCTGTGATACGAAGTTTCTTGGGTGAACTCTCTGATGGAAGGTTCAGGACTCTCAAATACCCAGAAGTGATTGCACCAGGAGAATAGGTGATGTCTGCAGATAGCATAAACCAGCTGAGTTAATATTGACTGAAAGCACCCTAAGTCTTTTATGTGTAACAGGCACCCTCCTTTGGGATAAGGAGGAGTTAATCATGCAAGGTGGTGAGGGCCCATGGTTTACAGACCATCAGGATCTGGGTACATCTCTTTGCCTTTCCACATCAATTCCATAACTGCCATTGTAGGATTTACCATAAAATCATGGAGTTTGGAAAGTCCCACCTCCTACCCAAAGGAGGTCTAGCTAGACCAGGTTGCTCAGGGCCTTATCCTTGCAAATAATGTACCTGTTTACATACAGCAACTTGGGATCTTTTGAACACCTTGTGCCGTCTGATTTGGAAATGCTCAATTTAAACCTAGCTTTCACTAAATTTTAACACAGGCATCTTCAGAGGAAAGCAAAGACCAATATCAGCTTTTTCCTTAATTAGAACCATTTCAGAAGAACATCAGGAAAGCATGTTTCTGTAGAAAAATCTATTTTATTGCACTTGACCAGTTTGCTTTTCCTGAGGTTATTAAAAAAGCTAAAAGCACCCAAATCTTCTACTTTTTTAGTTTCCCCACTTCCCCCCCCCCCCCCCCCCCCCCCCCCCCTCCCCCCAACACCCTNNCCGCTCCTGTCTCCAAGTACATAGGTGTCTTTGAACTGTGTGTAACGATGGGTGCTTCTGTAGAATTCCTTGATACTAAATTTACTACTACAAATTTACTGTAGAAAGTCTCCTTGTCCTGGAATTCAGCTGTTTGAAGCCCCACTTGGTTATTGTAACCAAGTATACACTATGAGTTGAATAATTGTGGCTTTATCTACTTGTAAGTGACAACAGTATTTTTCCTGCATAGTTGCAGTTTCTCTAATCTCAAGACTGAAATGTTATCTAGAAGCTTTGCTAATGTTAACTCTTGCCACCTCCCCTTCCTCTCGTCTTGTTATTTAAATTCTCATTTTCTATTGCCACCAGATTTTCCTTTTAGGAAAATAGAAGTTGTGAAGCATGTCTGTAGAATTACCAGGATCTTTTCTGCAAGTTCTTGGTTTCAAGATAACTAGCAATTGTTCTTGTATTCCTACTGCACACTCTCTGTCTGTTAATCCTGACCTGAAGGGATGCTTTGGTCTGGGAGCAGATGCCTGTACTTCAGCCTTCCATCAGGAAGTTACTAAACTGTAACAATCTATTTATGGTAGTTTCTTTTGTACTGCTAATAACCCAGCAAGGGCTAAGATTAAGCCATCTCTGGTTTTTTGGTTGTAAAGATGAATTAGAGCCGATGAAGTCAGCAGAGGGGAAGGACAAAGGAAGTAGAATCTTGATTCCAATAAGAATTTTCTTTGTCTGTTGAACAATGGGAATCCTTATAAATAAATAATAAAAAAGCCCAAATTTAGAGAATTTATTCCGATGTGAAAAATGTAAGATTGCAGAAACTTCCAATAAATTATTCTCAACTAGGGGAGCATGGAAGAAGGAACTTTAGCCCACCGTTAACTGCACTAGCCATTTCCTTTTGGCTTTTACACAAGTGGTTGTTACTTGAAATTCTGTTGGGTTTTTAATAGATGATGTTGCTTTTGTATCTTTTGGGCTTCTCATAGTGGATCATTAACTTTTTTTAATCTTTGTGTTCTGGCTTGATATTTTTCTCATCATTGACAGTGAGCCTGTTTCTGAACTGATTTCACTTTATTGATCACAGCTTGCTCTAGGGGTGAGCTGAGATCCATGTAAACATTATCTTTTTAGAAGGAAGTGGATTTAAAGCTGCTCTAGCACCTGCTAATGTAGGATGCGACCAGACTTCCTGTTCAAGAGGAAATCCTAATTTACTCTTCCTTGTAAACTGAAAGCTGATCAGCTTACCACATAGTAACCTTTTGACTTGTAAACACTGTGTTCCTTTGGACTGCTTTTAGCCTCTAGAAATTATTTCCCTCGGCCTTGGTGGTAACTTTGACAGTAAACTTTGAATGTCATGAAAAAGCAGCAACCCTTTTATGGTGAACTAGTTTTAATGCAGTCAAGCATACCTACAAACTCAAGTAGGTGCTTAAGATGCCTTCAAGTTCTAAGAAGGTGGCTGTATTTTTCTTTGCACTCTTAATCACCAGTGCAGTGTTAAACAAAGAAACTTCTTATCCATTGGGTATGGAAAACAAATTGAGTTATTGTGATTATTTGCTTTGTGATGGCAGACTTTCAGCTCTTGAACATGCTTGTTAGATGTGGGTGGGGAGTTGGCTCTGGCTAGGATAGTCATGGTGAATCACTGCAGTAGTGCCAGGTTTTGGCATGGATGGAGATTTGGGTTGGGGCCAGTAAAGTGAGTTACAGTGCTTTTTTTTTATTGTTTATTACCAGCCCCTGAAAAGATTTTTCTGTCCTTGAGGAGGAAGGAAAAGATCAAATTTAGCAGGAGCAGTATTTGTTTCCTCTTACTGCTAATAAGCAAAAGAAAGCTACTTTTGAAATACATGTGTCCTGCAGGCTTCTGACAGCCTTGCTTAGATTAGCGATTGGAAGCCTCTGGACTAGGTACACAGCTGAAACTCTCTTTAGGGATCCCACGAATGTAAGATTTTGAATGAGAAGCTACTCAAAGTAGTTCTAGACATTTATATTTAAAAAATTATCTTGCAAAGATCTGTATCTAGATTCCTTCTGCCTATGGAAACAGTAGAAATGTAAATCATAGGCTGCCAGCATAACCTGTTCTGTTCCTCTGGGGATTGATACAGCTTACTGAAATGGATTGATTCACTAGGAACTGAGACTCCTCGTTTATACTTCTTTTCCTTGTCTTCTCTCATTACACCCCAAAGACTAAGTTTATTTTCTCTTATAGTATTGAAAGCATATTGATAATAGAATGGTGGTGTTAAATCTAAAAAAAAAGTACAGTTTTCTTAATGCTTCCCCACCACCACCAGACATTAGGGCCTCACTGGCATGCATCTGCCCAACTCCCATTCAGTATGTTCTTACGCATCTCTTTGCTAGTATGGCTCTCATTGTTTATAAAAAATACTCTTAAATTAACAAGCAGAACTTAACTTTTTTTTTTTTGGTTGGACTAGAAAAGCAAGCTTACTATTTCTTTTTGGTTAAAATGTGTGAGAAATATATGATTTAAAAAAAACTCAACACATTAGCCTCTGTCCTTTTTCTTTTTTTTTTTAAGTTCAGACTTTAATACTTTTCCTGTAGCATGAACAGTTGCTTTCGTTAGCAGAATTCTGTTACAGATAGCATAAAGGTATTGGTCTCTAAAGAAATCTCGTGACAAAATTTCAACTGTTTAAAACAAATGAATTATTAATGAAATTTTTTAATGTTCTCTCTCCTTTCTCCAAAGACATCCCTTTTCATAGTGTCACTAGAGAACACTGAGAATATAATAGAATAAATCTGTAAAAAGGGTTCTCTTGAGAAACTAAGTCTCTGACTTGCCTGGTCCACAGAGAGAGGAAAAACTATGGTGTTTGATGCAGTAAGCCAGCAGCCTTCTTTTGAAAAGTAATTTCAACTTTTTTGTATCAATCATAATTTTTATCCTAGTGTGAGATGATTATGTGAAGATAGGACTTCTAGTGAAAGAACAACTAATTTATGTACACTTCTCATAACACATAGTGCTTGGTGTTGTTTGTTGCCATGGTGTGTAATACAGTTGAGCAAGATGAGTGCCAGTAAGGATGTTCAATGGGACTAGTATGTCCCTTCTAAACAGGAGAAATAGTTTTATTATCTGTTGCACATTGAACAGTCAACCTTGTTCTTGAGAATGGTAAGTGTAGTGTTTTAAATACCTGTAATGCTGATAATTAAGCATCATGTTGCTAACTTTTAACATGTGAACTTACATCTTAGGTGTCATTATGGTTGGCAAGGACAGTTCTGTGATGAGTGTGTCCGCTACCCAGGCTGTGCTCATGGGAGCTGTAATGAACCCTGGCAGTGTAATTGTGAAACCAACTGGGGTGGCCTGCTCTGTAACAAAGGTACTTAACGTTAATGTACAGGAAAAATAAGTAAAGTTGCATGATTAACTGATAACTCATTAACCATTTTTTTCCTGCTAGTGTGCAACTACCTGAGTATTTCTGTGCCTAATTCTTATATGGCAGATGGTGCCTAAAAATCATAAGTATAGAAAGTTTAAGACAGAAGGCTTGGAATGGTCCTGACTTCTAACTCATGCAGTTGTCTTTTGCTCATCATTCCCTGCTCTGTGGATAGTAATGAGATGACAGGCTAGCTAATGGGATATGGGGAGGATGTGAGTGAATTATCTTCAAGCCAGAAAGGAATCTGTATGTCTGACTACGGATTAAAACAGTGAGATTTGTGTTCCCTGTTGATTGACACTCTTCTCTGTCCAGATCTGAATTACTGTGGAAATCACCATCCCTGCCTGAACGGTGGAACCTGTATGAATACTGAACCAGATGAATATCGCTGTGCTTGCCCAGATGGCTACTCTGGAAAAAACTGCGAAATTGGTACTTCTGGATCTTGCATGTAACTGAAAATCTGAAACTGTTCTAGGCATGGCTATGTTCTAGTTAGCTGGGTAGCTTTTTTACATGCTCATTGTTGCTTTTGTTTTGTAGAGTGGAGAGGCTCTTTTCTCCTTTCCAAAAACTATCTTGATTTCTGAAAGGGGAAGTTTGAAGAGTTATGGTGTGCAATTTGTCCTTCCAGCTAGATTGTTACTTTGTGTGACAGTGGGGATATGCCAGCTCTGTGTCTCCTGTCTAGTGTCTTAGGCTGGCTCTTCAAGAAACCAGTGAAGACAATAGAAATACTGAAACAGTTTCACCTGGATTTAGATAAGGCTGAGAATATTTTATCCCTTTGGTTTCTTTACTGCCTTAATCCAAACATGCACTTGGGCTATAGTCTCATGGAAATGGATTACAGGTGCACCTTTCCCTGTTACCTTTCTCCCTGCTACCCATTTTCTTGTATTCTGCCCTGTTTGCAAATGTGTATCTTATACAAGCTGGGGACTAAGGAAGGGTGGTAGTGATGGACACTTCAGTCTTAACTGTGGTGTGTGCTTTTGGCCCCATTTTAGCTTCCTGAATGTATTTACTAATGTTTTTGATGAACTGAAGCTTAATTTTCAAATTAATCTTTTAATATGAGGCTCTTAACATTTGGATTATTAATCCAAATGTTATTAACTGCTATGGAAATGTGCTCAAGCCCTCCTACAGAGCAGTCTAAATGAAAAGTGTCTTCCCTGCTCCCATTGGTAAAATGGAGGAAAGCATTTCCAACCATGCTTCTGATGAAGTATGCCTTCTTGACTAAAGTCTTACAGATCCAACATGAAAAACTGCTTTCTATCTCAAATACACTACAGTGCATTGCTTTTTTCATGTATATGTATGTGTTATACGAAGACCAAAATTTTCGTGTCTTGGAAACAATTTTGGTATTTGGAGATTTTTTTCTGACTATTCTGTCTCTGGAGATAAAGTATCAAGTGCACAATTTCTTCTTCTTTATTATTTTGTTTTACAGATTTGATATTTGGAGAAAAATGAAAACTTTCAGTTCAGTTTTTTCACCTGTAGTGTTCAGTTGGGTGTTCTTCACTTTCTTTGCCATGATGGATCATTAAGTCTTTTTTCAAATGTGATATTCCCAGTCTTCTCAACTTTGAATTTTGCCATTCCTTGATAGTTTGAGAGTAGAAGGAAAGAATCAATTTTTTTTTTTCTTTCACTTCACTGTTGGGCCTTAAGTTCACTGAACTATTACCAGTAGAAGGTTTCCACATTTGTCAAGATGTAGATCTTTGAACTTCTATAAAGTGTTGTGTGGTATTAATGATACTATCAAAACTTGAATTTTGTTTCATCTGGTAGAATGTGATGCAAAGTTTTGGCTAAAATGGATGCAATCTTGTCCTAGTTTCCCTAGTTTGTGGGGAAGCACCTTGGCTCTCCAGATGAGGAGGCAGCTATAAAAAGGAGCCATACATTTGATGAGTTCTGCTGATTATTAGCAGTAGATTGGTATATGAGCTGCTTTACTGGTACCTAACATCCTAGACAATGTAAATTCTAGTTTGCAAACTAGATAACATCTCTGAAAGAATGATTCCAAAATATAAATGCTAGCAACAGTTAGAAAGTCATACCTAGTAAGGGAGTTGGGTTTTGTCTTTCCGAAAGCTTCCTTGGCTTCTGAGAGGGAAAATAGCAAAAATGATGGCATACAACTTGTCCCTCCAACTTGATTGTTGCTTAGCGCAGCATCTGCAAGTGTGGTAGCCCTATGTGGAGTGACAACAAGCAGTACTGCCTATAATTGCAAGCAGCTCTATTTGCTGTTTCCAGGGAACAGTATTTGAATGAAGCTAAACAGAACTTTGATACTTTACTACTGCTGTTCAGACCTCTGCATACGGTGTATCTGTTTTGTCTCACTGAAGGAAAATAGTGCTGAAGCACTGCAGAGGTGGAAGTGTGTGGCTGGAAGCAGTACTTAATGGGGGACTTCGCTAGCTCTTGGGATATTGAAATATGAGTGACTATTTTGCCTTCAGGCTTTCTAGTCAGTAGATATGAAGGGTGATGCACCATTGGTAAAATCCTGCTTCAGTCTTCTGCTGGGAATCTTACTCCCTGCAGCTGCGAGAGGGAGGTTCCAAACTTCTGTACAGGCACCTCTCTACTGCTCATACTCTTAGTCACTTTAATCAGAATGCAATATCTAACCATGTAAGTTCTCCTTAATTGATACTGGAAGAGTATTTAGTAATAATTTCTTTATTTCTTCCCAGCGGAGCATGCTTGTGTATCTAATCCCTGTGCTAATGGTGGAATTTGTCACGAAATTTCATCAGGCTTCAAGTGTCACTGCCCATCAGGGTGGAGTGGACCAACATGTGCTATTGGTGGGTATGCATTGATGACTGACTCTTTGGGTTGGAAGGGTTGATACAGCTTACTTGATAATCATGCTCTGTGGGTATGGAATTAGGTAGTCTTTTGCCTTACCTGTTTCTTAACAGCTGTGCATTGGGAGCCTCTGAAAAGATTAATGGTACTGTGCAGCTAGCAGTATCTATTTGATGCACTTGAGATCTACAAGTTATCAAAAGCATAGCTGCACCATATACAAAGAAATGCCCTGTTGTCAAAGCTTGTAGGGCAATTTCTGACTCTTTAGCTGGTCTAAAGTAAAATATAGAATGGATTTGCTTTGAGATATAAATATGAATGTGAAAGGTTCTCCTCTTAAAGTAGTAGAAAAGTAGATCACTCAAATGCTCAAGTGGCTGGTTTGGAAGACAGGGAAGTGGTTGGAAGGTATTATGGACCCGTGTAACTGGTTTGCATGTTGCCTTTGATTTGGAACACATGATTTTTATCCATTTTTCTACATCTATCCTCAAAAAAAAAAACAAAACCAAAACCAACTAGCTCTAAACTTGTCTAATGGTCTAGGAACTTGACTTTCAGTGAATGTGTTAATTGTTGGCAGATTAACTGAATCATCTTGCTGTTTGCAGATAGAAAATTTCAGACTTCCCCTCTCCCTTATCTCAAAGATGTAAGAAAAGCCTAAATAGGTTAGAGATGTTAGTCTGTTCCTAAGCTTATTTGTTGGTACATTCTCCCCCTTCATCTCAAAATAATGTAAAAAAAAAAAACAAAAAAAAACCAAAAAAAACACACCAAAAAACAAAAACAAAACAAAAAAAAACAAACCCAAAACCCCATGTTAAGCCAAATTTTAAACCATGTAATGGAAGACACACTTTGACTTTCCAGATATTGACGAATGTGCATCTAACCCTTGTGCTCAAGGAGGGACCTGTATTGATGGTGTTAATGCATTTGAGTGTATATGTCCACAACAGTGGATTGGAGCAACGTGTCAGCTTGGTAAGTAATTACCTTCTAAGACCAATGGAGATTATTCCTAAATAATGAATAATTCTGTGTAAGCGTGTTCCTGATAGGATTTTATTGAAGAAAAGATTGAAGATATGTTGCTATTGGTATCTTAGCTCTTCTTTAGTAGATCTTAAAGCCAGAAGGTTCAAGTGAACCTTGAACTATTTAAGCCCCAACTTAAGCTTGCTTATAATAGTTCTTCTAGAATGCCCGATAACTTTTCTGTTTCAAAATACAGCATTGGTGATGGTAGCCTCTTCTTCGTGGTGGCAGAACAATGGCTATAAGCTTACAGAGGCAGGGAAGGGATTTGCCCTAACTAACATATTACCTTTTTGAATTTTGGTAAAGAGAAAAACAAGATAACATGCATGTGCTACTTTTAGATAAGTGCGCATTAAAAACCTGTGGTATGTAAATGGTTTTAGTGCCCTACCAATTTATAATATGAGCTTCTGATGCTTGGATTGCATGGAAACTTTGCTTGGTGCTGTGGTAATCTGTTTCTTGGTTTGTTCTTTATTCTCTTCTTTCTTTTATCTTCTTTCACAGATGCTAATGAGTGTGAGGGGAAACCCTGTGTTAATGCTTACTCTTGCAAAAATCTCATTGGTGGATATTACTGTGACTGCATTCCAGGATGGACAGGAGTAAATTGTCATATCAGTTAGTATTTCTTTAGTACCTATGTTGACCATAGGATGCTTTATTCCTTTTAAAAAAAAAAAAAGGCTTTGTTACTTGTATAAGAAAAAAATAACTGTTGTCAGGATATTCCTAACTTCCAGCAATGTAAATTGAAAAAACTGTTTCAGAATTTATTTAGAGGTATAATTGGTATTAAAATGAGCTTAGATATACACTTACATAACTCTAATAAATCTCATCCCTGATTCCAAATGATACCACGTACTGATTCAATTTAAAATACTTTTTAGCTAAAATGTTAGATGTGAAATTAGCTGATAGCATTTGATTTAATTACACTGTAATAGAAATATTTAAGATGTAATAGAAAATTACATACTCTTTAAAATAAGAATTTCTTAAGACATCAAATACTCTTGCTATCCATTGAAACATCTAAAAAAATCCTTTCTGAAAATCATTTATTCTGTATTTTTTAGACCTGTACTTTACAGCTTAGTCTTACAGTATAAATTCTAATGCCTTGTATATTTTATCCATAGATATTAATGACTGTCATGGACAATGTCAACATGGAGGGACTTGTAAGGTAACTCCTGTTTATTACATGCCACACTGAAAATAAATCTTGTTCTGGCTAGTTATAAATTATAGTTTGCAATTACATGTTGGTTAAATGTTAAGTGTAGTGTGGCACTTGCAGACTCTTGCACCATTTCACAAAATAACTTTATGTGGTACTACTGCTGTTCACATTTACAGAATAAAGAAATAAATTGAATTCTTGTGTGAAAATTTTATCAATAAACAAATCTTTCTATGTCTTTTTTTTTTTCCACCGCTCTCTGTGAAGGATGAAGTGAATGGTTACCATTGCTTATGCCCTCGTGGTTTCACAGGAAAAAACTGTGAGACAGAAATCAATGAGTGTGAAAGCAATCCATGCCAAAATGGAGGCCGTTGCAAAGACCTGGTGAATGGGTTCAGTTGCCTGTGTTCACAGGGCTTCTCAGGAGTCTTCTGTGAGGTGAGAGCAGTGGTGACATTACTGCAATACTTGTAATGGATTGAATTCTTGAAAGAAATATATCTCCAGGTTTAAATGGGAGTAACCCAAGGCTAAAGCATTACTCACTAACGTAACGGTTACATGACACTCTGAATAAGCAAATTTGTTGTGCAGTGCTGTCATAGTAGCTGTAACACTTGAATTTGCAGCCTGATAAACTGCAAGTTGTTGCAGATGGGTGTTGGCTCTCCTAAATGTTTTAAGGCTGCAAGTACTTTTTAAGCTTAAATTGTTTTTCTTTGCAGTTTTCAGGGCCTGCAACCTTTTGTTGCAGTAGAATGTTTTAAGTCTTCATCCTAATAACTCTGATGTACGTAATTGAATTGCCTTTCAAGTAATCCTACTGCTGTTGGTAGGAGTATCTGCATAATTAAAGGCAGGGCAGATACCCAAGTATTGGCTCTCGAACTTTGTTTGAGATTATTTTATGAACATGTAGTTCTAGTGCATCAAAATAAGGATTTAGATCTGAAATACTGAAGTGCTAGTGAATTAATAAAATATACTTCGTGATAATAAAGATCTACCTGTTTCTAGTTGAAGACATTAGACTCTTCAATGTAAAATTATATTGCCCTGAGTGTATACTTTCTGGCTTTCACTGATAGCCAAATTAATGTAAGTGTTATGGTTAGCAAGGCAGCATCAGCTGGAGGCATTGAATTAGAATTTGGTTGGACTTGCCCCAGAATTTTTCATGGAGGACACAGGAGTGATCTCTCAAATGCTGAAGTAATTTTATTCTGTATTATTTGCATTATTAAAGAAACAATGTCATCCTCTTACTCAAAATTTAAAAAGGTTACAGACATTGACCAGTTTAATAAAACTGTTGCAGTACCTAATAGCTCATGTTACCATTTCTACATAACTTGAGTGCTCTACTTCTGGCTGATTCATACCATACTGTGTAATTGAAGTTTTAGCAAATCTGTTTGAGTAATAGGGGGGAGTTGGCTGCTTGCCTTGTGTGTTGCAGGAAATATCTACCATTGATTCCAGATGCTAAAGTACCAGCTACTGAACTTGCGTTGGGAAGGGGAAATTTACACTAATGGAAGGAAACAAATGGAGACATCTGATAGAGGAGATCTGAGAATCTTTCTCAGACCTTAGCTATTTTTCATAGTTTGCTTTGAATGTTCCATGTGAGAGCACAAAATAGCTTGCCGCAAATCTCTCTATTGCGGTGGGAATTGTATGTGCTCCTCTGAATTAAACACTTAATATACCATTTTTGTTCTTTCTGTTTTGGTTAGCTTTGATTTTTTTTTTTTTTTCCCCCTATTTAGCTACAGAACTACTAAAAATAGTGACCAAATCCACTATTGGACTTAATTTTATGTCTGTAAGGTTGAGAAAGCTATCTTTTTCACAAGATATGTGAAGAGGGAAAAATTCACCTGAGGGGAAGAAAGCAATTGTTAAGAATAACAATTTGGAGGAAAGATACTGTGATGTAACAATATCTCTTTTGGGGCTGCTTTGTGGATTCTGAGGCAAATTTAGAGCATCCCCAATCAATGATCTTTAAGATGAAGAAGCAGAATTACTTTGCTACAGCAATTTGTGTTAAGGATTCTATTACAAAAACTAGGTTTAAATTTTGCTTTTTTTAATCAGATGGTATGAAGTGTTCAAAATATACCTAGTATTTCTGTGTGTAAATTGGCATGATGATAGTATTTGTAAGAATAAGGCCCTGAGCAGCTTGGTCTAACTAGACCTACTTTGAGCAGGAGGCAGGACTAGCTGACCTCTAGAGGTCCCTTCCAAGCTTTGTGGTTCTGCAATAAATTCTATGTGTTTATTGAGATGGGAAGAGAAGTTACTCCAGAGAATAGGTTTTTTTTAAGATTTTTTTAAGTGTCTTGCAGACACAAAGTTGAGAAGTGCACTGATATTTAACTTGCATTATAGCACTTAGTACGTAGGTGTAAAGGACAGAGAATTGACTGACACTCATCCAGAACAGTCACGGTAAGATGTCTATTAATGGCTTGTTCTTTGCTAATAAAGTTATTGCAAATGTGCTTGTTCAGCCTCCTGCAAAGAAGTATCTTTTTAGCAGTATCAGATATGCTTTGTTTTAGGATTGACTGAAATAACCTGAGGTTTCTGTCTGTGGTGCACAATGGAATGCAATATATATGATTCATAAACCTTATTAAAACTTGAAGTTCCTTGTAAATTAGCTTCATCTGTGTCTTTGGCAACACAGATAATGGTGCTTACTCCTGGGAGATGAAGCAGCTGCTAACTGTGCTGTCTCTTACAGATGGATATTGATTTCTGTGAACCTAACCCTTGCCAGAATGGGGCTAAATGCTATGATTTGGGAGGAGATTATTACTGTGCCTGCCCTGATGACTATGATGGAAAGAATTGTTCTCATCTCAAGGACCACTGCAAGAACAACTCTTGTAAAGGTACGTGCTGTCGTCCAGAAACTTGTCTTAATGTACTGGTGATACATTAAAAAAGAATAGTATTTCTGGAAGTAGCATTATGCTGAAATATTTTTATTGTACTCAATTGGACTTTGTGAAATTGTGAGGCAGTGAGAAGAAGTGCTTGTAATGGTCCTTATTTATAAAGAGGTAAAGGGTAATTTATAGCTGGTGTAACTGTTAAATTGTGATTAGTCTTAATTTTGGATAACTTTTAAAACTAAAACCTGATTGGTGATGCAGATTATTAGTCTCATAATATACTTCTCCTTCTTAGTAATAGACAGCTGTACAATAGAAGTCTTCACTAATGCTACCCAAGAAGGAATCCGTTTCATTTCATCTAATGTTTGTGGGCCTCATGGACGGTGTATTAGTCAACCAGGAGGAAATTTTACTTGTGCGTGTGAAAGAGGCTTTACTGGAATATACTGTCATGAAAGTAAGTAGGAGTTACTTCAAAATGATTTGTTGCACTAAAACTTAAATTTTTTGTTATGAAGCTTTACAATAAAACATGAAGATTTTAATAAAGTTACATAGAGCCCTGTTTCAGGTGTACTGCTTGAAATCCGGTTTCTTCTGGTAAGGGTTGTTTTTGTAGTAGTTCACACTGATAGAAAACTGGTTTTAGTCCACCTTCAATGTGAATTTGTCTGTACCTACTACCTTTACGTACAGTCTTACAAGAAGCCATGAATTTCTCAAACATGAGCATAATAAAGAAAGGACAGACACATGGACACACAGCTTAGGAACATGCGTATTGCTGTTCTAGGTATTTTTAGAACACCTGGATATTTTTGCTAGGTAAACTTCATGATCTGGTTTGACTTGCGATACGAGACAGAATATATCTAGAAGCCTTACTAGGCTTGAAAACAGATGTTTGAGCTGTTCTTATGTGTGTACAAATGGAGTATAACTTTGCCTCTTTTCCTGGAGATATGAGTGTAGATCGCTCCTCTAGGTAGGTGAAGACAGCCTTGAGCAATAATTGTTTACTTTTTATCATAGATATCAATGATTGTCTTGGGAAACCTTGCAAGAATGGTGGGACATGCATCGATGAAGTTGATTCATTTAGATGTTTCTGCTCAAGTGGCTGGGAAGGAGAATTGTGTGACATAAGTGAGTACTGCTAAGTGTTAACAGGGTCAAATATTACTGCTTTGGTTTATCAGTTAGTAATGGTCGGTACGTGGTTAATAATCATGGGCTAATTTCTCTGTTCTATGGTTACAGTCTACCCAATGTTGTTTGCAAAAGTATTTTCAAGAAGATTTTTGGGTAGCAGCTCTAAAAGTTTTTCAGTTTCTTTACTAGGATGGTAACCTGATTCTTTGGTATAGTTCAGGGTATACCTCGGAAGGAGAGAACTACTTTTTCTCCTGAGGAGAAGCAAAAGTGAATAGACCCTGTTATAGGGTCCTACTCATTGTATTGCTTTTATTGCTATAAACACATGTAGTTCTTAGTACTTACTGTACATAAAAGCTTGCCCTTATGCAATCTAATCATACACAGTAGTTTCCAGTTTGAAAAACTTTTTAGCTTTAAGCCAGGGCAAGCTATGATGTATTTCCACCTTCCTGAAGGAATTTACAAATTTAATATCTATTCCTTTAGTAAGACAAGAACTGCTGAAGCCTGAATTTTTTACTCAATGAGTATCATAAGTCACTGTTTTGTATTCTGGGTTCAGTGGGAGCAGTCTTTACTCTTGCTGTCCTGGCTTGAGACATAGTGGGCCTTAGTTGACAAAGAAGTGTACTAGGCCAGTTCATGGTTAAGTTACCTTAGAGGAAACTGCAGTTGATTCTTTTTTTCTACTCTGAAGCCCCTTCTAAAATATGATGGCAAGGACTTGCTGAGACTTATAACAGGACATGCACCAACTGTGATGAAGTAAAGACTGAGAAACTTTTGGAAGATACCACTGTCAAAAAGAGCTTTTTGTGTGGTCTAGATAAGATTTGGTCTGTAATAATTATGTTCTATTTATTAAAGTGCTTGTTTCAAGCGAAAAGAATTTTCTCTAAAATTCATGTATATGTTTAACTTGTGTATAAATGCACATGTATATGTGTGTGTGTATATATATGGTTAAGCTATCTAATGGCTTTAACTCCTCTGTATGTTGAGACATAAAGCGGGACAGGGAGTCTTAACTGTCTCATGTGGATGTCCAGGGTCGGGGCTCCTTTTCAATGCATTGTGGTCCCTGCTAGAAAGTTTTCTCTGAAGTTCAAAATACGGCTGTTTGCTGGAAAAATGAAACTACTTTGGTGCTCTACTTAAAAGCCATACTGAGTGATACTTTTTCTCTTAAGCTGTCAGAAAATCTTTCATAATTCATGTTGGTCATTATTAAATCAGAGTTTTTTTCCTTGCTTATATAAAGATAACCCCATAACAATTAGGAATGCTGTCTTCCTAAATAGTACACAATTTATTTCCTTTATAAAGAAGTTATTTTATACTTTCTCATGGCCTTGGCTAGGCTGGATCGTCTAATTTGAATAACTTTTTCTAGATTTCAATGACTGTTCTCCTAACCCATGTCACAACGGTGGCCGATGCATTGATTTGGTAAATGACTTCTATTGTGAGTGTAAGAATGACTGGAAAGGCAAAACTTGCCATTCACGTAAGTGTTCTTTACTTTGATCTTTAGTTTACCCAAAGATTTGTTTTCTTTCTTCTCAAGAGACTAGAGTTCCTGAAATTTAAAATAAAACAATTGCAGTGAAATAATAGGCATATTTTCATTACCTCTTCCAGTTTCCCAGCAACAAAATGGAACATTCAGAAAATGTATTCCTTCATGTAGTGAAATAGTGTTGTGAGAGATACCCTTAGATTCCATTCTTTCAGTTGTTTACTGTAACACAGCAAGTGGAACTATGTGTTTCTAGTACTGTTGCATTTAAATATGATGTCTCTTTAAAAATAATTTTATGATGAAAATGTACCTGCTCTTAAAATTCAGCAAGACCAATGGAAATTAAAACTGTTTTATTGTGATGTATAGGTGAATATCAATGTGATGCAAATACTTGTAGCAATGGTGGAACGTGTTATGATGATGGAGATACATTCCGCTGTTCGTGTCCTCCAGAATGGATAGGAAGTACTTGCAACACTGGTAAGGTTGTTAAATCATTTACAGATAAAGCTGGAAAAAGCAGAGAAGTGTTTAAATCCTTACTGTTTATTAAATAGGCACATTGTTCTAGTTGGCTAGTTCCATTTGGCTGATGACTGAAGTTTAATTTCTTCCATTCACTTGACATGATACTGATTTTTAGGAAACTGTTCTTCACAGGCTGCTTACATGGTCTTTTGCATAGCTTCTCTGAGTGGATTTGGAACATTTGAACTTGTCTTGACTTCTCTATTTGTATTTAGAGACCCTGTGTAAAGGTTTTCTTGGGAACTTAGTCGCTAACTTTGAAGATTCATAATGTGAATAAAATTGTGATTGACAGGTGTATGAGCAGACGTAATCAGGAAAAAGGAAATAATGTGGTTCTTCCTAGGGGATTAGTAGGGTTACTGCCTGCTGCAGGGAACTACTCTTGATCTTTTGGGGGATTGAATGTAGTGTCCGTGGTATGTTTTTCTGAATATGAAACTGCCATTAAGACCAAGAAGTTGGGTGAAAGTAACTTAATCTGAACTTTAAATACTAGTATTTTATTATGAAGTACACCTCATGACCTGAGTAACTTACTGCCAAAGTAGGAATTAGCAGTATTTGACGGATGCTTACACAGACGGGGACAAGTAGATAATCTTGGTTTTTTTTTATAGAACTGCATGGTTTAATCAAACAACAGAATTGGGATGATGGTGAAGGTAAATGAAAGATTATCATGCAACATGACTATTTTTTGAGTCTTTTGACCTTCTTTTAAGTCTTGCCCTGTTCACTTAAATGTTCATCAGGGTTGTTATATTGACATATCCAGATGATAGATACTTTTTGCTTTCTGTGCTAAATAGAGACCTTTTCTGTTTTCAAAGCTAAAAACAGCAGCTGTATTCCAAACCCTTGCATGAATGGTGGAACATGTGTTGGCAGTGGAGATTCCTTTTCTTGCATCTGCAAAGAAGGATGGGAAGGACGTACATGCACACAAAGTAAGACTTTTCTCCTTTCTTCCTCTGGGATATTAGGAGTGTCTGGCACAGAGCTGTTAACTGAAACAAAGCAAGTTTATAGAGTTCATGTGCCAAAATATCTGAATCATTCAGAGTGGGAGGTAGGTAAAGAAGATGATGCTTGAGTAATGAATGAAGACCTTGTCACGCTTTCCCCCCCCCCCCCCCCTTCATCTAGTCTCTGCCAAAATAAGACTTTGTCTTCTATAGAAATACAATTTTGGAACGTGTGCAGAGCAAAAAAAAAAGTCACAGAAATACTAATTTTAATAATGAAAACTATGCAGAAAGGCAGGCAGTAGTGTATATTCCATCACGTTCTTTGAGGATAGCAGTTAACTACTTTGACATACCAATACAATGAATTGGTTAGGTGGAGTAAAACCTGCAACTCTGATTTCTATTTTTTTTTCCAAGGCATAACATGGGGCGGGGGGAGGGGAAATTCTAAATACGAGCTCTGGGTTTTTTTACTCTATATATACTCTGAAATTAATGTTCTACTGATATATGCCCTAATTAGCAGTTTTAAAGCTGACGGTGCTAGTTATAAATGCTAACAAATAATTTGGAGCCATTTATAATGGGAAAAATTTGTTTAAGAAATCTGGCTAGTTGCATGTGCACATATGAAGTGCCAAAGTAGTAGTAATCCTTTAGAAAGCTTTTAGAGTCTGGTTGAATTATCCACTAGCAATGCAACTGATACCCTGTTTTATTTCTGTTATGTTGCCATCATGCTGCATATCAGTCTGTGCTGTTGATATATCAAAATGCACTGAAATTGTAAAATTTTGCATTTGTCAATCTATTCATAGAGTTTAAGGTATTTCATTGGTCTGTTAGGTCTAATTGAACTTTCTTGGCAAGTGTGGAAGAAAAGGTTCAATTCTGTATTATTTTTATTTGCTTTCCTTGTAGTTCAGGAGACACTATATTTGATAATAATATACATTTGAAATTAAATAGCCACTAGTTACACTAGTCTGTATTCTTTGTTTTTATAGATACCAATGACTGCAACCCTCATCCATGGTAAGTATGCGAACTCCAGTTCTGTACCTATTGTGAAAATAAAAGTGAGCACAGTAATATGGATAGCCATTTCAGATTAGAACTAATTCTACCCTAAAAAAATTTAAGCTAGCCTCTAAAAATCTTAAAACAATTTTTTGCCATGCCTTATCTATTCTTTGACAGCAACAAAGACCATAAAACAGTCCTGAGGTGATTGATATAGGAACAGATAACAGCATTTTAGTGTAGTCTTCATGCCAAAACTTACCAGTAAATTACTAGGATATAAAATGAATCAGACTTGATAACATTTCAAGCGTCTATGAGTTTCAGAAAAGAAAAAAAATCAAAACTCATTTACAATGCATATAGATAATATAAAAATGTCCTGTTAGATCACATACTATTTATAAATGTTTTAAAAATAAAATTAATTTTTTGGAAAACACAATGGGAGCATTTTAAATATATCATTTATGATTGAAGGGGAGGGGGGAAAACTGATATGTGGATGAAGCAAACATCTACCTTGTCTTTCTCTGTCCATTCTGATGTAATAACCTGTATATCTTCATGTATTTAAAAAAAACAAAAACAAAAAAAAAAACAAACCCTTGCAAAAGTTTGGGCTTTCTCCATATTCACTTTACAGTACTGCTCTATCTCTGAGCTCTGTTGATACACATTTCCACGCATGCATGCACTTTGTAGTGTTGCTGTTTTAACAGGTGACTTACAAAGCAATATTGTTTATCTAACAATATTCCTATCAACAGAGAAAGCATAGAATGTCCCCCTAAAGAGCAGCAGAAGGTTTAATTAACAAAGCTGTAATTAGAGACCAATGAAAAAATGTAGATGACTTAAGTAGACTCATGTTATGAATTAGCAGGGACTTTTTAATTCTACATTGTTGAATAGTGAGAAAGTCTATGAATAGGGACAACAGAAATTTGCATTTGAACGCGTTGCGTGAGACCCATGGTTTTTGCTCATCTTTAGACTAGTGAATTTACCGTGAGAATGCTTGGTGTAATGGTAGGTTTATTATTTTTACAGTTACAATGGAGGCATCTGTGTTGATGGTGTGAATTGGTTTCGATGTGAATGTGCACCTGGGTTTGCTGGTCCTGACTGCAGAATTAGTAAGTAGCTGTATGAGTAAAGATCTGAAAGGTTGTACCGTTTTGACACACAAATCGGAAAGAACTCCTTGTGACCCTTTTTGCATTAGGTTGTCTGAATTCCAAATAATGAAGTAGAAGCCACCTGTTAGCCAGGTACTGATACCTTGTAAATAATGGCAACTTATGTTCCTTTCTTCATTTCGTTAAATGGAACTGAAATGAGTTGGCTTTAATTATACTGAGAATGGGTTGCTGGATTTCATTGGATGTTTCTGAAGGTTCTAGGATGCTGGCTTCATAGAAGCTTATTAAGTTTTAAGTTATTTTCTTGATAAGCCACTTTTTAAAGATGACATATATCACTAGGTGTTCCATTTAACATTAGAAGCAGAAATCCACTGAGACATCGTAAACGAAAACAAAAACACCGGGAGTGAAGTGCTGGCATGTGAATAACAGAAGTATGATGAAGGTCTTTCAAAGCTATAAAACCTGTTACACTGCAATTATCCTGAAGGGTAGAAACTGAAAAGGGGGAACAAAAGACCTTAAAACTACACTGAAGAGATGTGGAAGAGTCATTTTGGTTTGGGTTTTGGTGTTTGTTTTTTTTTTTTTTTTTTAATGGAATATTACCATTGTGACTTGCATGTGATTGATATCTTTTATTTCTACCTCTTTGGAAGATTAGATTTGGAGTCTTCTGTAGCCTCAAGGCTATTGGGCTTGGTCCTTCCACTCCTGTAGTATGGTGGTGTGCTTTCAAGTTGACATTTCATCCTCATTCTGGCAGATAGTAAATGAGCCAATACCTTTAGTGGAGGGTGACTGTAGCACTTGTGGTACCATCAGCTTAGTGATCTCTTCATATAGTATCAAGGATGGTAGATAATCATGTTTCTGGATCCAGATACACAGTGGGGGATATTGAATTCTCTTTTTCCAGACAAGAAATGCAGAGAAGGACTGTTTGTAGTCAAAGACAAATACTGTGTATTTGTAATAGGACTGCAGACTTATCTATACCAGTCTAAATAAGAAAAAAAAGGAGTAGCTCTGACAAAAATGCCTTTTATGGCTAATAATAGAAACAGAGTTAACAGTCTTTCTATTTCAACATAGAGAGGCTGGAAAACCTTAAACCACTATAGCCTGAAGAGAGGAGGAAAGAGTAGCTAAACCTTGTAGTAGTTTAGATACTTCTGTATTTGCATAAAACTTCATCTTGGAGCACTTCTGAAAGAAGCTGGAATAGAACCAAAAGCTGTTCCATGTTCATTTGGTATTTTCCATTGCCTACATGGGTAACAGTCCCACCAGCACCATTTATCATGTTCACTTTCTAAGTCCAGTCCTTTTAAACACAGAAGATGAGCTGATACTGTGCATCAGTCAAAAATTGGTCTTTAAACAGTTTTTCTGAGGGGTTGGGGAGGGCGTTGATTTCCTATGGAAGGAAACCTTTTGAAAGATGCTTTGGAAGAGAGTGGTTGTGGTTGAAAATGGAGCAGTTGGTGCCTGTGGCTCACAACTTGACAGGTTGGTTTCTGTTGCCTTTGGACTGTTGCATAAATTAGTATTGGTCACTTCCCCAGGATAACAAATATCATATTGCTGTGCATCTGAATGGACTGTGCTCCCTGCCTTTTTCAATAGATTCTGTGGCTAAGCCTCTGAATCTTTGAGGGTTGGGGATTTTGTGCTAAGTGTGTATATACTAAACTAACCTACTCATTATTTCAAGGTTATTAAGTAACATCAAATGTCTGTTACAAACTAAATTATTACTTTTTCCTTGTGCTGAATTCTATTGCAGTAAGTCACTTTCTGAGCACTGTTGAGCCAATTCATTGTTCAGCTCTTGCACTGTGATAACTTCCTGAAAGCATGCACTTTTCTAGGAAGCCTTAATGTCTGAGATTAGTGGCAGAACAGAATGTGGGATTTCAGTTCTATAGCTGAATGTGGAGAAAACATTAGCACCTTCAGCTGTCCAACACCTCTGCTCTGTGAGATGAGTCAGTCTATGACTGCTTCTTTGATCACCAGAACTTCAATTAGGTAGCAATTATGAGAAATCTGTTAGGTTACTGCTGAAATGGTAGAACTATCCCATTAGGAGATTAATTCTAAAGTCAAACTGTCTTTTGCTTGTTAGGAAAGCAGGTATTGTCAGATTATGTCTCAGTAAATGTTTAACTATAAAATTTTATGTTCCCACTGTTGAGTTTTACCTATTTTCTATCTAGATATTGATGAATGCCAGTCTTCCCCATGTGGATATGGTGCCACGTGTATAGATGAAATAAACGGATATCGATGTACTTGTCCCCCAGGAAGAATTGGTCCTAGGTGCCAAGAAGGTATTCCTATATCTGCTATCAGCCTTTACCTAGAAAACAGTAGAGTACAATGTGTCCGATACAGAGTTTATATACAGTAGTCTGATGTGTAAGGAACAGTAGCAACTATTTTTTTTTAATTTGAATTTGTATAGCTTCAGTAACTCAGAGGTGAAGTGTCTGAGAGGTGCTTTTTTTTCTTAGTGATTGGAATTGGAAAGCCTTGCTGGCTTAAAGGAATGACCTTTCCCCATGGCAGCAGGTGGGATCAAGAATGCAACATCTGCCACTGTTTGGATGGCCGTATTGATTGCACCAAGGTAGGCTTTTGACCTTACTGTTGAACTTTTGAACTTACTGTTCTTCATGCACAAGTTAATCTTTGGGTTTTTTCTATCTAGACTCTTGCATAGGTCTCCCCCAAACTGCCTTTGTTTAAAAAAAAAAAAGTGCCTAATCACTTCCTCTGCCAAAGTTTTGCAAACACAGTTTTACAGCCCCTAATTTTGTGAAATGTTAGTTCCAAGGTAAAGGACATGTAGGAAGAAAAGTTTCTTCAGTAGGTAATAATCTCCTTTTCGTATTGTCCTTCAGTAGGCTTATGAATTGGCAAATTGCAACCTTTGTATATTTATTATGGACTGTACCCTGGTGGTTGTGACTTAGAAAATATAAGACTAGCCTAAATGCAGATGGAACATGTTAGTATACACTCTCCAAGCCTTTCAGCCTGCCTGAGATAGTGTTTCTCAGTGGATTTGTGGTATCTGTGCAGCTTTACATCACAGCTGAAGAGAGACAAGATCAGTGTGGCTTACAAGTTCTAGGGCTAGGTGGGAGGCTCCAGATGAGCACTAATAGCACTTACAACACTGCCTGACACGAGTCTCCCACGTTTCACTGGAAGCACCACCTTAAAAAAAAAAACCTCTGGGTTTTATTAATCTGTCCAGCCTTAATCTTACTTTGTTTAGCTAGGTATGTACTGTAGGCAAAGAAATAACTAAATCTTGCACTTAATGATTTAGAAATGCTATTTTTAGACCGTTTTATGGGGTTGTGATTTCAAGTTTGAGACTTATTCAGAAGATAACAGTACACGAAGGTAACTAGAATCTTAGAAATGGTGGTGTGGTAAATGCAACTTAGCCGTATATGGTGTTTGGTCTTTCACGTGTAATGGAGCAAGTATGCTTTCTTGCTGAGAATTGTGCTTTAAGAAATCAGTAAGTTCCTAAACTCATAGCTGTCTAGTATATAGAATCTTAAAGGGTATGTCATGAAATGGAGCTATGTTTGGAAGCTTGCTGCACCTCAGTTACTTGGGTGTACTAGCATACTGTTTTCTTTTGGGAGAGTGGTTGAAGTCACAGTGTTTACTACCAATGTGCATCAGCTTTTAATATCGTCAGCATTCTCTGGCCAGGATCTCAGAATAAATATCAAAGAGAAATTAATGCTCGTGGAGGTGTTTTGCCTTCTATATTATAGAAGCTTAGATGACTAATTTAAAATAAATGCTTGAAGAACCTCTGTAACTCAGTTGTGGGACAAATCTGTAAGCCTCTAAGGAGAGATGCCCGGTCAGTGGTGTCTTGGGTAATTTTTGCACAGTTTTTACACTTTGTGCATTAAAAGTGTCCTTGTTTTGTGGAAGAGCAACTCTGTTCGCTACTAGAACTACAGCAATATCGAAATACGTATTTTTTGCAGTCAGTAGTAGATCATGACCATCTTATGTGAATTGCTTATTCTGATTTGATGTATAAGAGCAATTAAGTGTAACAGTACTTTGTTCTTTTTAATTTCTAGGTGTGGTGTGGGAAAAAACCTTGTTTGTTACACAAACACTGGGATAATTCAAATAACCAGTGTCCCATGGGTCAAGAATGCCAGGAGAAGTATATGAAATGTTTTCAGCCACCATGCACGGACTGGGGAGAATGCAGTGCCTCTGAACCTCTGCCTGCTAATATCAAGTGTCTGCCTAATTCTGGATACTTGGACAATGACTGTGCTAGAATTACTTTAATTTTTAATGGAGACAAAGTCCCCCAGGTGAGAACAGAATTACTAATGAAGTATGGCAATATATGTAGGGATATATTCCATGTCAGAGCATGGAAGATTAATGCTTCTAATATAATTCCTTGCTGTCATAAACCTGCAAAATTTATTATTAAACTCCCCTGTTGCTATTAATTGTGCTTTGTCTGAAGGGTGAGGCAAAATTAGGGTTTGTACTGAATATTTTGTTTTCTTTTTTAAATCTCCAATAACTAAATTCTTTCTTTCAAGATGGGCTCAGACTGTACTAGGATAGTCATGCAAGCTCAATTTCTTACCTTTCATTCCAAAACCCTGTTTTTCACTCTTCTGTCCTTTCTTGCTAGTCTATACTGCTTTCTTCATCAGGTCTCAGTCAACTGCAACAGCTTTGAAGATGTTTATTTTTTATGTACTGTTTTTTTACTTGAACTAAAGTCATACCATCTCTCCCTTGCTTCTAACAGGGCACTACAACTGAAAATATCTGTTCTGAAATTCGGTATTTACCAGCTACTAGGACTGTTTCTAGGGACAGAACTCTGATAATATTATGTGATCTGTCTTACTCCACAGAGAATGCAGTGGAAGTTGCTATTGTAAGTATGAGACTTGTATTATTACACATAGGAAAATGTTTTCTTCTCAGTTTGAGCAGGGGAGGAGATTGTTCATGCTTCAATGCAGAGACTGCAGTCTGTGGCTTTGCAAAGCAATTTTGTGATCTTACAATTTCCTATAGTGCTAGATAGCTGAAACTGCAGGTTTCATTAATAACAGAAGGCTACTGTAATCTCCTGATAAATTACCCTGATGACTAATTCAGCCCAAATTAGTGAACAGGTACCTACCTGTTCTGTCAGAAATCTTGGGCTATTGACCTTCTCAATAAGGAGATCCAGTTGCAGATGGCTGGATTGGATCTTGTAAAGAAGTTTCTGCTGTGCATTTAGAGTCTGGCTGCTTCATTAAATACATCATTTGGAAGTAGAAGAAGGTGCAAGTTGAGTAGATGAAATTAACTGTTGTCCTACTGAGCTAAAGACTTGCTTTAGAGGCATTTATAGCCCAGTCACTCAATGCTTTTGTATTGCTTAGTTTCCAAGTAAAGAGTTCATTTTCTTAGTAAAGTGTTCAGGCAGAAACTAGACTGTCTCCACCGTAAAGACCATGATGCAGGAAGCAAAGTATATGGTATACATAGAGCAGACTGTTATTAGTCCAAGCTTCTATCTAGATAATTCGCATGTCTTGAAGTGCTCTGAACTATGACTAGGTTTAGCTCAGCAGTGTAAGTAACATGGAAGTCAACTGCCTTTTATTTGAGGTATGTTAGATTAGCAAGTAGGCGTGTTACCCACCAAGTCTGGCACTGCATCTGCAGTTCAGGTAGAGCCAGCCATGCTATTGCTACAGTAAACTACTGTCAGGTAGATTCAACCTAGGGAACTCAATTAAGATGTAGCTGGATTTAAATAGATTTCCAGTTAGGTGATTGCAATAACTTTCTTGTTTTCACATTCACTCCATTTAGTCTTTTGTCCCACATCGAGATGAACAAGATAATAGCCTCATACAGAATGCTGCTAATACAATAGTAAATGCAATCACTAAGCGGCAAAACAGCACTGTTATGTTGGCAGTAACTGAAGTCAAAGTAGAAACTATCGTTGTTGGGAATTCATCATCAGGTAAGGTTCTCAGTACATACATCCTGTGTGTGCGTAAGCATTTTCTGCTCCCTTACTGTCAGTCTCTTCTTATTTTTCTGTATCTGTTGGGGAAAATGATGGATCAGGTTGTTTCTCTAATTGCTATTACTGACTGAAGAGAAAGTGGCTTTAAAATCAAGATTCTGTGCTTGTCTACTAGTTTAAACTTAACCTCATCCCTTGCCACTGTTTTGGCTCTGACCGCTAGCTCCATTCTCCAGTCCAAGCATACCTTTCACAAGATCATGTGCTGTTCAAATCCTTTCCGATTCTCCTACGTTAACCTTAACCCAACCTCAGCTTGATGCTGTTGCACTATAGAAACTAAGGCTGTGAGGTAATGAAAATTTGGAGAGGGGGAAGACGCATTAGTGTGAGATACCAAGTCTCTTCTGAAGTGCTTATGTATTATTTACCTTAATAGTTAAAGATGTGTAGTACTTGGCCATGATAATGTAAAACTTTGCTTTCTCTTTCAACATGTGTTTCTCACTAGTGCACAACTGGCTTAAAATGTAGTGCTCGTTCTTCTTAATGAGAATATGGTGTGGAGAGACCTTTAGCTCTGAATATTGGCTCTCCAACAGCTATGCCAAAATAAGCAGTTGCATGCCTGGAGGAGGCAGGAGATGGTCTTGTGGAAGACCCCTGGTAGTCTCCAGTTCAACTGAGCCCTAGAGAGGAAATCCTACAATGGTAGGAGACTCTCCCAACTTTTTCCTAGACCTCCAGAACATAATCTTCTGGAAGATCTTCCACCTGTAGTGCAAACAAGTAGTAAATTGCCTGGTTCCACTTCCGTTGCATTTCCCTTCTAGGAAATGCCTTTCATCTGTTAAAGCCTTGGCAAATGTACTATTTCCTCAGCTCCCCTGAAGGAGTGTACCAGCTTTGTTCTTGTCTTGGAACAGAAATTGCATAGATGGTAAAGAATCAAGCTGAGATTCTGAAATACCTCAGCCTTTCTTCTGGTTGTGTGTTAAAATACTAGGGCAAAAGGAATGAGGATTACTTTGCCTCCCACCTCAATAAAATTCAAAGATTCTCCAAAGAAAGTGGATAGACTTTGACGTGTCTTGTAGCTAGTGCTAGCCAAATGGTTTCCAGACTGATCGTTTTAATATGGATGCTCAGTATTGACCACTGGCCCCTCGTTCTTTAATTAGAGTTGTTATGAAGTAAACTGTAACCTGGACTCTCATGTTCTTTGATTTGGTTTATTGTTATCCCTTAACTGGGTGGGGTAGGTGGAAACCTGTCACAAAATGTGGTGTAAGACCCTGTGTCTGTGAGAATCTCATTTATGTGGGATGCTCAAATGTCTAGGTGGAGATGGTCTTTTAGACACTTCATTAATTCTTCTAGCTTTAAGAAAAAATATTCTGAATTTGGAATCTATATATAGTTGTCTGTATAAGAACCTTTTAAGTGAGCTTGGAACCACAGTCATATGATGAAAGTGATAGTGAGAATGCAAGTTTTGTATTCTAATCTTGGAGAAGCTGGTATAAAGAGTTCCTTTTTCTTTGAAGTATTTCTCCCCATTCATGGTTTAGTATTAGAGTGCTTATGGAAAATGAGGAGAGAATAGCAGTTACTCCTAAGAGTACAGTCCTTTCCCAAACTGCCAAAATACCATTTTTAGATCCCTTGAGGCCAAGCATGTTCACCGTTTATTCATCCCTCTTTACCAGAAGGAAATGTTTGAGAATGTGTCATATTCCACAAAACAATATGTTCAGAAGATGCTTTAACACTAGAATGAAAGACAGTGGTGTTGAAGCAGTTGGTTGTTCTTGCACAGCCATTTGCAGGTTATTCTGTAACGAGTTGTCTTAAAACTGCAAAGGGAATTTATGTTTGGATCAGAGGATAGAGTGGTAGGTTGACAGCATTTGTCTGCAGAGCTTTTGAACAATCCTGCTGTCTCTACAAAAAGCAAAGCACCTCATGTCTTATTGCCTCTTACCATGTGTGAATTCTTGCTTATCAAGGAGAGCAGAAAAATGTTATTATCCTGTCCTAGCTGTAAAGCCCTTCAGGATGGCAGGGGGAGCAGGGGAGTCTAAACATAGATAAATTTTTGGGAATGGCTTCCTAGATAAATAATCTGGTCCTGTGTGGCTGGGAGAGTACTAGTGGGGTTTGTGATTGGGACTGTGGAAAAAAGCAATTGCTGAACTCCTTTCATTTATTCATTGAACAGTGAAGACTCTTACCTCGACTGATAACATTCTGGTGTTTTATTCTGAAGTAAAACTGGAACATCCTAAAGACTACATGATTGATTTTGTTACATAGCTCTAACCTGAATGTTTTTGAGGTAGTTGATACATACATGTCTGGACTTGATGGTAAACGACTTTCTGATAGTAAACGCAGGACATACTTCCGATTCAAGTACTAGTACTTCTAGAGCAACTTAGAGGCTAGTGCTCTTTAGAGCCTGCCTCATACAAGGATAGACTTTTTTTTCTTAAGGGTCATTACTGAGGTTTTCTGGGCCAACTTAGCTTAGGTGCTTGAGAAGGAGATGGTGCTTCTATAACCAGTTAGTCTGGAGGGGAAAAAAGCTCTCAAATGTAGCATATCCCCCCTCATTATTAAGCAGGGAAAGCTCTAGCTTAGTTTAAACTAGCAAAGACTGTTTCTAGACGGACTGGTGCATTCAGACAGTTATCACTGTGCTGTAATGACACCTTAGTTTCTCCTAAAAATCTTTCTAGGGCTAATCTCTGGTAGGATGGTTTTCTTGCAGATATCCAGTGCTATGTATCTAGTTCTGCTAACTCAATACTTTTTTTTTTTCGTTTGCCCTCTAGATTATTTGGTTCCAATTCTTTGTGCTGTATTTAGCATTGTATGGCTGACTTGTATAATCATCTGTGTGTGGTGGACTCGGAAGAGAAGAAAAGAAAGAGAAAGAAGTCGTCCTCCCAGAGAAGAGGGTGCCAATAACCAGTGGGCGCCTTTAAATCCCATAAGAAATCCTATAGACAGATCTTACAGTAACAAAGACATTCGTTATGAATGCAAAAACTTCATATCTCCTCAAAAAAGAACTTGTGATGCAGTAGAGGAGTATGTAGAGTATGAGGAAGAGGAGGATGAAGAGGAGGAAAGAGATGAGGAAATGGACAAATTCCTCTCTCACAAACTCGCAAAGCCTTTGCCAACAAAGGCATCTGACACATCAGAGAGCAGTCCAGTAAAGAAATCCCATCAAATAGGCAAAATGGACAACAGATCTGTAAAAAATGTGAATGCATCAAACTTTGAAGGCAGTAGAGACTAACCTGTATTTGGAATGTAGGCAGACTGCACCTACACTTACTGGGGAGGGGAAAAATTGACATCTCCACTTTGCATCAAGGACTAAAAATATCTGGAGTCAAATGTTCATAGTTTCTTTATTTTGCGTAAAAAAATAAATAAATAAAAATAATAAATAAAATTTATTTTGTTTCTTTAGCCTTGTATAAATTATTCAATGACTGTCAGATGAAAAAAATGAGTAATCTTTGATAGTTGCTATTTTTGTAAAGTTTACTTATAATACACTCGCTGTGTGGCAGAGGAGAGGTTGTATTTTCAATATGTGTAAAGTTTATTACAAAAGACTGTACACTGTTTACAGAATGTATTTCTTTTTATTACTTGCTCTAATTTAATGGTGGCTTTAAAACCTCCTGGTTGAGGAAATTGTGTGAACTTTAAACTGCTTTCTTGACTTTGAATCTCTATTAATGGCAGCTCACTGCACTTGTTACGTTAGTAGCTTCTGTAAGATTTTTTCCAAATTTGCCTTACACACTTTGTAATAGGAACAAAAAAATTATAGAGATCTTTCAACTGTGGTTTAAAAGTGGCCTTTTTATTTCTGTTTAATTACTTTAGAATTGCAGTATTGAAGCATGTGACAAGTGCCTTGAGATCAAACTTTTTCTATAGCAACTGTCAAAGACTGCCATATCAATATAGTAAAATTGTGAGAACTCTAGGTTCCCCAGCTGACACAGTTTATTTTCTAATAGTGAAAGTGCTTTTTTGTAAATATGTACATATTAAATGAATCACTCTGTATATTTGATTTAATAACTTAAATATTTTGGTCTTTTTTTACATGTCATTCCTTTTAATTTATGTTGCAGAAAAGGAGGTTTTATGGCAGTTTATAAGACTTTTTTTTGGTATTATGTCCAGATTAGAAAATGATGTTAATACAATCAATGTTAGGAATCTGTTGGTCATTTGTATTTACATAGGAACATAACCACTTACGTGTAAATAGATCCAGAAATGTTTGTTTATCCCCATGTTCAGCCCATCTCAAGAACACTAACGGGTGCATCTACTGTACAGTACCAACATAGCGAGGCATTGTTTTTTCTTTTGTGAATATGTTAATTACATGTGGTATTACTTTTTTTGCGTTTAAATACAGGCCTAATGAAGGGAACAATATTTTCCTCAACCTTGTTTCTGTTGTGCTTTATTCATCTTTCGCTCTAAAGAAAAAAAAAAAAGGCTGGCAAGCTCAGAAGATGGGAGTACCTCATTAGAAATGGTTACTTGTAATGGAAGGCTTATGCATTTTTTTTTTAAAAGGCTTTATTATTGCTATTAACTGGGCAAACTATAAGTTTATTTTAATTACTGAAGAAGCATAACACTACATACACCTAGTTACCCTACCAGTGAGAGGAGCGGATGTTGGAGTATAAACTCTGGCCCATGAACAATGTAAACATGAATGTTTTGAAACCAGTTATTTTATACAGGAACGCAGGATTTGCTTTGCAGGATCTTATGTTTTAGTACATTTCTGTTTGACATGTTCTTAAAAAAACTTTCAGAAAAGAAACTATTTATTAAAGCATTTTATAATGATGTTTGTTGTAACTTTTTTACTTGTGCTGAATATTCAAAACTTATTTTGATAACCTGGTTAGGAGTTAGTTTAGAAAAGGGTACTATCCTTCTCATGTTCCCCAGTATAATCCTGAGTATTTAAACCAAAAACACTTTTTCTGCTACTCTTGTAACTTTTTGTACTGTAATGCTGCTGTCTTCCATAATCTAATAAAATGATTCCCTCATTGTGTGTAAGATACTTCAGATTGTGTTTGCTTTTTAAGTGCAGTTGTGATGTGCTGAGGCTCAAGGAAGGAGCGCTAGTCCTGACTTAATGCAGGGTACTTCTGTAACCTGAGCTTCCAGCCTGCACCCAGGTCCTGATACTTCCTGAGTCAGCTGGGCAGCCTTATCTTCTGCCCACTCCTGCACCGCTAACAATTTGTGTAGGAGGTGGCATCCCACGTGTGGATGAGAGGCATAAACACATTCAGCACCTAAACCAGGACTCTCCATACGCTGCCTCGTCACAAAGGACAAAGGCTGGTTTTAGCTGACAGTGACTGTAGGTACAATGTGCCTTTTTTGCAAAGGCTCTCCTGCCAGCTGCCAAGCAGAGGCTTGTCTAGCAGTATCGTTCTGCTTCCCTGGGTGATAAGACGGCTGTTTGAGCACGCAGGGGCTTGAGGTGTTCTTGCCAAATTGAGTTGTATTTTTAAGTAATACCTTACTCTTCTGTTCTGCAGCTGTTCAGACATTCTGCTTGTCATGCTCCAGTATCAGTTTAGTAGGTCTACGCATGTTTCTCACAGTGACTTGAATGGCTTTTGTATAGCATATGTTCTGTAGTAAAAGGTGAACTCTTACATAAGATTAACAGGGAATATAAAAGTTGAATTTTTCCTAGTAGCTATCAACCGCCAAAGCAGATTTCTAGATCCTTTGTTATTATTGTCCTTGGAGTATTGGCTTGTCTTTCTCTTGATAAGTGAAGAGTTGTTTCTAAGTCAGTTCTCAAATTCAAATTCTATTGTTATCAGCTATCTGTTGGTGGGGGAGGAGAAATCCAAAGCAGAGCTAAGCAACCAACATTTTTTTTTTTTCAATGATGACTTTCTAAAATCGATTCTGTGGTGCCTTGGGAAAACTTAGTGGCTGCTGTTAGCTCCTCAGAAATAGTGAGAGCAATGTTATAACTGTTCAGGACAGTGCCAGGCTAGGAAAATGCCTTTTTGTAAGATGTGCTGCAGTAGCTGTGAGTACCAGCTGCAGAGAGCAATTTCTGATACTCACAATGTACTTAAAATAGCTGAAAGAATGCTCCTTGTTGGAGGTTTTACCTGAATACAAATAAATGTAGTAGGTGTTGCTGCTGCAGGCAAAAGGAGACATAATGGATTTTCACATGCATATAGAATAAGACTGTGCTGTTCTGCCATGCAGCAGTGAGCCTCCTCGCTGCTTCTGAAGGTGCTAGTTCTGCTGCTCCATATTACTGAAATAGTACATAAAGTAATGGGGTCAACAGTGGTCATCACCCACTGTCCAAAGCAAAGGGTCAGAGCGTTCCCCCATGGCCCATACCGTGGCCAAGACTTGTTCCCTTGTGTGTTGACAAAATGAACATGAGCAAGTGTTCAACTTGGTAGTGCTATTTGCGTGCCAAAAACATGAATTACATTATGCCACCTTCATGTGATGACCAAGGGCGTTATGTAGACTAAGATAGGTGAAACAATGAATGAAAGAGGAGGATGGACAAGAATTAGTTTTTGACTTGCATAGTTTAACCTTGATTGGTTTTATACAGACTTTATTTCTGTGCTGCTCTTAAATTAATCATGTGTCTCCTCCACATCCCCTTATTCAATAGTTTTGTTTCTTCTTGACTTGTTTGAAGTTTCACATAAAAATTAGTACATCTCAACTTCTTGCTGGTGCACATGTGCTAAGCATTGTTACTTGCACAATCATATCTCTTATAAGAACTACATAATGAGGAAAATCAGTAAATGGGCTCTTCCTTGAGATTTTTTCTAAGCAATGAGTAGTTCCAGGTTAATTTTTCTTCTCTGATGCTCTTTTCAAGATCTGATGCTAACCTGAAACACTTGGTGAGCTTGATTCTATTGTCTTTTTGCTGTTGTCTGGTTTGTTCTCTAGCAGACTGGAATTAGTCCTCTTGAGGTCAAGCTTGGATAGGAAGTTATTTCATATAGAAAAATAACTCACTGCTGCCTCATACTTTTTCAAGAACAACCTAAAAGTTAAAAGGCATTTTAGTCACAGATTGGTAGGTGTTGGAAGGGACCTCTGGAGATCATCTAGTCCAACTCCTCTGCTAGAGCAGGTTGCGCAGGATCACGCCCAGGTGGGTTTTGAGTATCTCCAGAGAAGGAGACTCCACAACCTCTCTGGGCACCCTGTTCCAGTGCTTTGTCACTTCCTCAAAAGCTGCAGAGGACACTAGTTGCAACGCTATGATAAGGGATTAGGGTAGCATGGAGTTAACTTGCACAGGAATGTGGGCTGGTGGTGTATCTGTCTCATTGTTCTTGAGTGCTGATGGGCTATCATCCTCCTTTGCTTGCAACAGAGAAGGGATGAAGAAGAAGAAGCCTGAAGAGTCCAAGTAGCTTGTGAACCTTCCTAGACAGTTAGTATCCCTTCTGTCATGCAGTCTAGCCGTGACCTTTGGGAGGCTTATTGTGAGCCAGGAAGGTGGAGGTTGGCTTTGGTTTTTCTCCTTTCTCAACAGCAAAGTAGGTGTTTGAGTCACTCTTAGTAGGAATCTTGCTTTGGAAAAATTCTGTGAATGTCAGACTTGCTCTGTTCAGTGCTGCAAAGCAGTCCCTAACCAGCCTCTTGTCCTTATTTCATCACAGATGGTGGAATAAAGAACAGGTTGATAAAGGAACAAATGGTCCCCTTAGGAATGAGATATGACTAAGTCCTTCCTGCGTTCATGCCTTTTACAGCATCCATTCTTATGCACACAATGTTTCTATATGGATATGTGGAACTTTTTGCTTTTGCTCTGTCTTTTAAGTGCTGTCTTTCAGCAAGACAGCAGGGACTTTAAGTGCAAAAATCTCTTCCTCAAACACTTGATTGTAAACATCTGTTTGCAGTCAAATGTTTTTAAATGAATGTCATAGGTAACATTCTTAAATAGGATGTCTTTTTTTTTTCTGTAGGTATCACTGAGGTTCATGGATCATTGGGTCACCTTTTCCATTGTAAAAGCCAGTAAAATCTGGGTGGTTTGTAAGAATCTCCTTTTTACACCATACATACTACTCCTGAAGCAAGAAGAAACAGACATTTTACAGAGTGGTGTCTATTCATAGCACCAAGTCAGTCTTACAAATTTGCTGGACCCAACTTTCCTGCCTCAAAGTTAACAATCCCAGTTATTTGCAGAGAATCAGCATGGTTTGCACGAGGCATGTCATTTCCCAAAGACTGAACAATGCAGTCTTGATGATTCTTGCAGCTAGTAAGTGCCATAGTTCATACCTATAGCCTGTTCCTACAACTATGCAGATGGAGCACATCCTTCTCAAAGGGTACTTTGCAATCTCTTTATGACAGGAATATGTAAATCAGCTAGCTTGAGTGAAAAATGACCAGGTCTTTAGAAACTCATAGGAGGAACTTTAGTTAATTTCTTTTCCTGGCAACAAAACTGCTTCAATTTTTTTCTGGATCAAGCAAAAAAAAAAAAAAAAAAATCATGGAAACCTTAGGCAGTGTTTAAGAG
The DNA here is from genome assembly GCA_013400195.1 of Aramus guarauna. NCBI lineage: Eukaryota > Metazoa > Chordata > Aves > Gruiformes > Aramidae > Aramus > Aramus guarauna. The sequence continues at coordinate 336,907 of VXBL01004081.1, read as the reverse complement.
GGGTTATGCTTTTGTTCATGCTAATGATACTCCATCCATATTTCCATTTATAACCACAGCCACACAAAAAATGTGTGCTATTCTGAAAAGAAAACTAAGATTTCTTTTTTTCAGTGGTGGATAAGGCAGCAGGATCACTTCTCAGGGGTAAATGTGGCAATCCTGTAAGGATGCAAGACCGTGACTAGGGAGTCACGCTGTTTTCTGGTCTATGGGTTCCCAAGAGAGGCTATCACTTTCAAATATTCTGTCAAAACAACCCCACAAAACCAACCAAATTCAAGTCCTTCAGCTCTGTTTGCCAAGGAAAGGTTTATTAACTTGTAGATCTTTCTCAGCTGGTGTCCTATCTTTTCTCCCATCCTTCTGAAGGAGGCTTTGGTTGGAGGGGACTTCTCCCTGTGGCAGATTTGCTGTGCTGATAGGCTACATATAAGAGAAGGTTGGGCAGGGAGCTGCAGAGCAGGTTTGGAAACCGCTGTGGCAGTGGCATGTGTAAGGCCTTTGAAGGCTTGGCCATCTGTCTGGAGGCATAACCCTGGGCATAACCCCACCTATGGATTAACAAAGCCCTACCTGTGGGTGGAAGTTGATTCAGCCAACAGCCTTACTGGTGCAGATCAAAGGTCCATCTAATCCAGTATCCTGTGTCCTGCAGGGGCCAGTGAAAGATGCTTAGAGAAAGTGCAAGAAAGCAGCAAATTGCAGTGCGAGCCCTTCTCATACCAGCTTCTGTCACCTCTTCTTCATGGCATTATATCATCCCTTTAAGGCTTTCGGCCTCCACAACATCCTGTGGCAATGAGTTCCACAACTGCACTGTGAATTGGGTGGAAAAGTGCTTCTGTTTGTTGTGAACGTGTTCCTTGATAAAGTGACATGAATACAGTAAGCAGTTCTTCCCTCTCCACATCATTTGGCATTTACAGCGCAGACACCCCTCTTTCCCTAAGTCTTGGGTTTCAGAGTCCCAGCCTCTTTCATCTCCACTTGCAGAGATGCTGTTCCATGTCTCCAGCTGTTTTTCCTGTATGAGCTCTGTGCCCTTCCAAATTATTCTCTACCACTTTTGAGTCAGGATGACCAAGAAGCAGCACTGGGAAGTGCGGTGAGAGGGTCACGCTGGGCCTGAGCATTGTGATCCCATTTGGGGGGGAAGGCGCAAACATGCCAATGCCCAGGACTCATGCACGCAAGGCTAGTGGAAGAACTCAGAAGGCTAGAAGAACTAACCCTGCAGCCTCCCCAGCGAGGAGGAGGCTGAAAAGGACATGGGCATCACTGAGTGTGGAGGAGGGGAATGTTTTGGGGAATGCTACATCAGTAAGATCCAGAGATGAGTCAGGGAGGTACCACATCGCATTGCTTCATCGCACTTTGATTTCTCTTCTGCTGAAGAACTGTGCAGCAACTCAGAGCTGGCACAGTCTTCTTCAAAAGTGGTATATCCGTAGCCCTGTGCTACAAGGTGAGGCCAAAATGGCCACATTCATGCTGTGCCTCCAGCACTCGCGGTCTGCTGTTGGAGAGGCAAAAGCGAGAAGGAAGAAGGGTTGAGTGGCTGGTGGCTGGTGGCTGTTGTCCTGTGCCCAGCCCTGGGCAGACGCGTGATTTCCACACCGTTATATGGCAGAGAGCAGCAGCTCCTGTTCATCCTGGGACTGCCATTATTAAAACCTTGCCCACGTCTCAGAACTACTGCAGACAGCTCGTTGTTTTAGGAGCAGAGGAAACACCCTGGCAGGGCTTTTTTAGGTCCTGGTACCTGCCAGTGGTGGAAAAAGCAGCAACACAACTCCATTCAGAAGTGGCTTAAAATTACACTTTTGTATACTTAGGAGCCGTAGTTTTATATAAAGTTGTGTTACATCATTTTCAAATAGTGTATGATAGATGTTGGGGGGCAGGGGGATGTCCCTCCTTTTGCACCCTTGTTAGATGCAGTCCTGGGACCTGATCTCTCGGCGGTTCAGAAATTCAGGGACAGTTTGTATCTGTTTCTCCTTTTGCCACGTGGTTTATCTAGTTCTTCCCTCTTTGGTGGTCCCTTCACTGATGTATGTCTACATGACTGGGCTACACTCCAAAATCCTCTGCGAGTTAGTTACAAGGGGGTGTAAAGGGATGTGAGAAAGGGCCGCTCGGTGCTAAAACCCCCAGCCAGCCTGTGCAGATGTGCAAGCCAGCCTTTGCTCCAGCCAAGGTGACATCCCTGACCTGGCCTGCCTTCCGTGGGGCTGAAACTCCCCCGGGCAGGGCTCACCCCTCCACAGGGCACCGAAGGTTCAACTGCTGCAGCATTTTCTAATCTCCACATCCCAAAAGCAAAATAGTGAGTGCAGCAGGTTCTCAACAGGAGGGAAAACAAGGCATTGCTGGAGTCTGGGAAAATTAAAAGGTGAGTATGGATCAGCAGGCTCTCCTCTCTATTTATGTCCCCCATCCCTTTTTTTTCCCCAATAAAATAAAATAAAATAAAATTAAAAAAATTGTAGGAAACAGCTCTGCTCTTTTGCAACATCCTTGAGCATGCACTGGGAAATGCGAGGGTGCTGCCTCAGCTCCCTGGACCCCGGTGGGCTGCTGGGGGGGTGCCTGGATGCAAACTTCAGCCTGGCAAGGGTCCCCAGTGCGGTGGCATGGGGACAACCCTCGCACACGGCCCCCAGGCGCCACGGATGCGGTGGGTCGGCAGGGAGGTGTTCTGACAGCCCGCTGACATCGCTTTCAGTACAGATAAACCAGCGAGGTTATCTCAAGTGCAGCAATATCCTCCAAAAAAGCGAGGAGGAGAACCTACTTTGCACTGTGTCACCATGGATAAAAACCTGTTAATGAGCAGCGGTGGTGGGAGCAGAGACCCAGCACCTTCTAGGGGCATCATGCGGCAGCAGCCTGGGTGCATGGGACCCACAGCAAAATGCAGGAGAGGGACAACATGGCCAGCATTTTCCAGCCTGGGTGTTTAAATTTTGCTCTATATTTAGTGCCCTAAATGAGTGCTTTGATTTGCAGTGTTTCCAAGCACCTGCTGCTTCCATTGACTCTGGTGGTCTATATGGGTCCCAGCAATCCTCAGGGTTAAGCTGCTCTTTCTACATGCCTAAATTTGGGTACTTGGGTTGGGAGCTGCGGGTGCTATATTCTGCTTGGGTTTGTGTTTCTCCTGCTGTGGGGTATGGTGCTAAACCGGCTTTTGTGGGCAAAGTGTTTTCAAAATAAGCGTGGCTTTGATTTGCCAGTTTCTGGTTCAGCTCATCTGAGCGATTAATCATTTATTGGAGCAGAGAGCAATTAAAACTTCTGGAAATAAAAACTGAGTGAAGGCAGACTACTTTTTCCTTGCAGCAGATGCCCCATGCATGCACACCTTGGCCGCTGCGGTCCCTCTCTTTTGCAACGGGAGTGTTTTTCATGGCCTGTCCCCTGCACAGCCGGTGGAAACGCTGAGCTCTGACGCTGACTGCAACCATCCCACTGTCAAAACCTCCAGCTGGCTGCGACAGCTCAGCGGGCACCGCTGCCAGCCCAGCCGGCACTTGCCTTTTAAGGAGCCCTGGTCTGGAACGGGGCATAAACACTTTTCCCTTTCATGCTCCTTTCCAGGGCAGGTAGTTTATGTATCTAGGTAAGCACTGGCAACCATGTCCATATTTCTGTCCCTTTGTAATATCCTGTTGTTGCTTTCCAGAGAAAAATACCAGCAGATATTCAAGGTTACTTCCTTGGCATTCTCTGTGTGTTTTCAGCCTGATTGTATCTGCGCTGCTTAGACATTTCCTGACACGCTGTATCTCCCCTGCTCCTGCATCACAGGCTGAGCGTTAACGTTGCATGCTTTGCTGCAGCAGACCTCTCTTTCCTGACCACGGCCCCGACTCTTTTTCAGAGGCTTGCTTCCAGCCACGATCCCTCCTTTCTGCTACTCCCACTTTCCCAGATTGCTCCTCAGATACTTCTTCACGGTGCTCAATGGACGTTGGATGCTCAGGCAAGTCTTCACCCAGAGCAGATGAAGGGTGAACGTGGTAAGGATCAGATGCCCACACAAACACGGGCGCTGCAAAGGGCCCTCAACTCTCTGGCTTCAAGGCAAATGACATCTCCCCAAGGTGGTTTTGAAAAGTGACTCCCATCACAGGCTGACTGCCCCAAGGCTGCATCCTGACCACCTTGCTCTGGTTCTCTGCAGCACCTGGACGAGACAGAGCAGCCCCGGGATCCTCGCTTGTGCCGGGTTCACTGACCTGCTGCTGCTCCCTTTTCTCATCCAGTCCCTGAGAAGTGTGGGTCCAGGTTTGTGGTTCCTCATTGCTCCAGGATGCATTAAGGAGATCAGAGCCCGTACCCATCTCCACTCCCAGGCTTGGGCTTCAGCGGCACGGTCCAGCCCCCGGCACAAAGCCTGTATTGCGCGTGATGCTGCAGATGAAAGCTGTTGTTTGTTTACAAGCTTTCCTCAATTAGAACTCATTTGCTGCTCACGCACTATATTTAAAAGCTCATGTATAAATCAGCGCTGGTGATTTAGGAGTGCCTGTTTTGTTTTCTTTCCTAGATACATACGATAATTCCTCCACCTGTTAAAAGTCTGTTGCTAATATTTGCTGTTAGGTTTCTTTCTCTTTTTTTCTTTTTTTTTTTTTTTCCTGCCAGGATAGCCAGAGGCCTACAAGTGTTTATTTAACCATAGCTGTTTATTTCTCATAAATTTCCCTGTCTGCAAATCCATTTGGGATCAGGCAGGAAAACGCTTTGTGATCAAGCAGTATTTGATCAAAATAGGCAGAAAGTTTCAGTTTGAGCATTTTGGCAGCTTGGGATCTCTGCAGAGCCGCTCTCTCAGCGAGGCTTTGCGACTCACGGCCCTAGAAGTACAGCGGGGATAAGCTCGTGTCCCGGTGTCACTTTGTAGACCGGTGTCCTGGCCAGTGTCACGGGTCCCGGGCGGTGGGGCAGCGGCAGGAGCTCTGCCCCGTGGGATGCTTCCCCGAGCCCCCTCCAGCCTCAGGGGACGGCTCCAAGCAGAGACACTGCATCTTCCCCCCCAATGACCTTTTAGCTTAATTGTTGTGGGTCACCTAAATGGGGAAAAATCTGATTGGATTTTTTGTTGTTTCTCAAGGCTATTGTTTTTGTGACTTTCCTGTAATTTTCTTTCTATTCTGTTTATTCTTCGTTATGCCTTTTCACTAATTCATTACAAACTTATCACCTGATGTCTGTGTATACAGGACGTACAGGAAAGCTGGAGAGGGACTGTTTATCAGGGAGTGTAGTGATAGGACAGGTAATGGGTTTAAACTGAAAGAGGGGAGATTTAGATTAGATATTAGGAAGAAATTCTTTACTGTGAGGGTGGTGAGGCACCGGAACAGGTTGCCCAGAGAAGCTGTGGATTCCCCATCCCTGGAAATGTTCAAGGCCAGGTTGGATGGGGCTTTGGGCAACCTGGTCTAGTGGAGGGTGTCCCTGCCCATGGCAGGGGGGTTGGAACTAGATGGTCTTTAAGGTCCCTTCTAACCCAAACCATTCTATGATTCTATAGAGTTCTGATTTTTCAGAAACTCAAATCAATTGGATCAGATTTAGCCATGGGAGGATAACTTTAGCCTTTCAAGAAAAGTTTTGCTGAGATTGCAAAGCCCTTACTATAAAAGTTGTCCTGTGCTTGTGTGCACTTATTTCATTTCACCTTTCCATGAGTGAAACTTGTGAGAGCTCCTGAGCCAACTTCCAATGTAAACTTAGGAACCTCAGAGTAAGCCCGGGATGAGAAGAGAAACCTCCTTACTGTACAGGTGAACTGATCCAGCAGACTTCCCAGGAAGGGAAGCGTGCCCAAGATTTGACACCTATGGCTTTGGATTTCATCAGTCATTTCTCCCAACTAAACCTATGCTGCCACAGTCTTATTTGTAGAATTTTCCATTTTAATATTCTTCTGTTTCACCTACTGAATGTTTATGACACGGAATGTCTGGAGAGACCAAGATGGGTTTTCCAATGGGCTATGAACTGGGTTGCTGACAGAAATGTTCCCAGATAGATATCTGATTGGGACCTGGTATTTCTTTCTTCCATGCCCCTAGACCTTCCCTGTATTTCATGCTTTAGCCAAGGGCCAAGTGCCGACCCCTGTTTCCCACTTCCACACCATGGAAGTCCACAGAACCATTCTAGATTTTCTGCAATGTGCATTATTTTTTTTTTTTTTTTTTGTGTTCCTTTCATAGTTTTTAGAACAACTTGAATGACTTTGTCAGGAAACGTAATCTTGAGCAAGATAGAAACAAGAAAGTTGAGTCCTTGTTGTATCTTCCATGCTATTTCCATCTCCGATGTATTTCCTTTCTCAAATTGCTTCTCTCCAGAGTCACACTCTGCCAGAGATAACTAGGTGGCGGTGAGTGAAGAAAGGAGCGGTATTGTCTACAGCTTTGAACCATGAATAGCCTTTGGAAAAACAGCAGCAGAGATACAAGTTCACGTTGATAAAGCGGGTTGCCAAGTGACAGAAGACTTGATCCGGTTTCACTGAAGTTGGTGGTGAACTCCCACGGACGTCACTTTTATCGCTGCTCCCAGCCCACCTTGGTACCGTCCACCAGCAGCCTGGGCAGAGCATGGGTGGATTGTGGCCATGGGGGTTTCTGCGGGTGTGGGGCTGGCTTTGCTGGTTGAGCATCCTTCTGCTGCAGCTGCTGGTGCCAGGGTAATGTGCACCCATGAGTAGCAAGGTGGGTTAGCCGAGGTTCAGCACCATTCTGACGCTGTGCAGTGTCCTTTGGTTTTGTGTTGTTGAAGGAGTGAGCCCACATGCATACACGTATATACATCATATTTATGTATATCAGGGCCTCATTAGCCACCAATTTTTAAGCAAAAGCCCCAGCAGACAGCATCTGGTACCATTGACCAGTCCCCATTGATGAAGACTGCGGGCCTCAGTATTGGTATCACAACTCATCCTCAGTTCTGGCTCCATCAGCAAAAGCCACCTCTCACTGTGTCGGTCCAAACCCTGGTACACTCCTCAGACAGCGCGACGCGCCAATCTCATGCAACAGGCTCACCTCCCCAGCCCTCCACCAGACACGCCGCTGGTCTGGAAGGGGACGAAGCAATTTAAGGACGTTTCGGGAGCTACCCAGTACCCTACTACACTTTTCTGCCTGCTTGGCGCATATGACATAGACCATCGGGCAGCCCTGCAGCACGGTTGCTTGCTGCTGTCACCGAGACCATTCGTCAAAGCCCTGCGTAATGTCAGCCGACAAAGGGAAACCGTTTTATTTCGGTGCCTCCGAGGGGGCTAGATGAATAGCTGAACTGCAGCAGCCTAATGGATTGAGTGGGGGGGCGGGGGGGAAGCGGGATGGGACATGGCAACAATTTGCTGGGAGGCGTGTGGGGAAATGTTGTCGCAGCGATGAGGAGCGGGAGATGGAGTAACAATGGCTCCGGTTTACATTGTGCTGCGCCGGCACTGTGATCTGCTGCCAAGATCAACCCGGGAGAGAGGAACTTGAAAATAACACGAATAGTGTGGCAAGAGAGATACCCTACAGCATATCCTGCTCCCTCGGACTTTGCCTTTGAGTCAGGAGTGAAATATTGGAGCTATTGTGGTGAAGTGAGACTTAAAAATAGAAGGAAAAATTGCTGGCTTTTTTTTTTTTTTTCTCCAAGGGGACATTAATTGTTTTTAAGTTGTGCTACTTCTAGTTTGAGTCAAGAAGGAAAACACTTCAAGGCATTGAAAGGGCTAGAAAACGTGTCACTCATCAGCTGCGGTGTGAGGGCTGCCCCTTATCTCCATTGCCATAGCGATGATGCTGCTCTGGTTACTCTCCCCGATGGGTTTCACACCGTTCCTCGCATTACCCTCCATGCTCGAGATCTTTTCAGAGGAGGCCTGGTTAATACCATGAGCCTTACAAAAAACTAACGCTCAGCTTTGGGCTTGGGATAGCGTTTCTGGTTACCCACGTGCGTGCCCTGGGGAACGGAGGGCTGGTGCCAGGGGTTTGTGCACAGGAGGTGAAGCTGTCTTCCAGGGGAAAGCTGGAAATTGCCCTCTGTCTTGCAAGAGCAATACCCTGAAAGCAAATTGGGTTTGGGAAGTCACAAAGCTTATATTTCTGTTAGTGTTTCAGCTTTTATTTCCTTGTTATCATAGCGATTGGTGGGCTGGGGCTAATATAGTTGTCTGACAAAGCTTAGGGGTCTCTGGGTGTTCAGAGAATTGCATTTACATGAATGTGGGATGAAGCAGACCATCACCGGATCTGGTTGCAGCAATGCAGATGCTGTTTATTTGACATCTTCAGGAACAGCACACCCCTCTGTGTTAGCCTCCTGTCTAGGCACTGCAGGATGCCGCTGATGTTGGATCTCTTAGAGGTGCCTTTCTGGGGGCACAAACCCCTCCCTCTCTGCCTCTGACCTTCCTTGGGAGCAGAGAAGGTGGTCTGGGACACCAGCACCACCACTGCCCTGGGACAGCTGTGGATGGCTTCCAGCCACCCTCCTGGGGGTGGCCCTCCATCCCAGACCTGCTGCTACCCTCCGATGAGTGACTGCTGCCATGCAGGGACAGGGCTGCTCCCCTACAAGGAGAATGCTGCACTGTTTTGTGTAAATATAGCACACGACATTCATGTCTGAGTTTACCAAACTCAGTCCTTTCCCACCAGTAAACTGTGAGAACCAGCAGGGTCATAGCTTTTATGGCCAGAAGGAATTGCTAAATCTGGATTTACCCAGATCACTGAGCTCAGTCACTCGAGCTCTGTAGCTTGTTTCACTAAAGCCAACCTTGCTCTGAAGTTGATGAAAACACAACATGGGGGCAGAGAAATAACTCAGGGCCTGGTACTGCACTGGACATGGGGGTTGGCATCCCGGATGGGATCCCTGACCAGCCCGGACAGATAGTGCTGTAGGGAGCAGTCAGTGGTGTTTTGAGTCCATCATGTGCTCAAGGAGTGGTATTGACTCAAACACTGAAAGAGGAGCAGGCTCAAGTCCTTAGCATAGGGGCTTTTCAAATGCCCTTAAAAAGGAAAGGGAGAAAAACACCAACAGCACCCAAACATTGAAGAAAGAAGGAGTCACCATCTAAAATCTGGATGATTCATGCCAGGTTATGGCAACGCTTTTAGCATCCAAAGCTCTGAGAGAAGGCTGGGGTGAGGAAGTTCAGGATGTAGGACCTTGACTGCCAGAGCTGCTCGCTAGAGAAAGGTTTCCTTTCCACAACACTTTTTTTAGTTCGGCACCCAAAGGAAGCCTCCCATGCACCCTTCCCTCTGTGTTTGACCTGTGGGTGCAGAGCGGATGGCCACCTTCCTCCTTCCCTCCATCCCATGGCAAAACCCAAGAGCTGTGCTCACATCACTGTGACTTTGGCTTTGCCCTGGGTGGAGAAGAGCCAGGAGCCTCTGTGGTTTGCACCAGGGACAGGGAAAAAAAGCCCACTTACTCCCTGGCCAGCTACTGCGTGGCCTGGTACCCATTAGGACAGAAAAATTAGAGCTCAAAGGGCTCCTGGGACCTCAGTAAGGGCCCAGGTTTTGGCCAGTACATGGTCTCACCTCCAGGTTTGGAGGTAAGAAACCACGCAAAGAGCACATTGTATTTGTACCATGGACCGCACTTCTGGAATCATCTGTCTGTCCAAAGGAATCACTTTTTAGCTGAAGCTCCTACCATGAGATGGGCTTAATTTATCATAAAACAGAAACATACCCCAGAGCCTGCATACCTCATTAAGTTTCACTTGATATTAGCCTGTTGGGCTTTGCTCACTCCATGTAACAGCGACATGTTAATGTCCTGGAGCAATGACATTTCAATGCCCCAGAACAATGACACACTAACATCCTGAAGCGATGACACACTAGTGTCTTGGAGCAATGACATGCTAAAGTCTTGGAGCCAGCTGCAATCAAATCCTCACTTGAGCCATGACAGTACTTATTGTACCAGAAGACCATCAAACTCATGACTTATCAGTTTTGGCACAGTGTGATTTCATATAAACATGCAGGACTGCCTGAGAAATTAAACTCATTGCAACATCATTATTATTATTATTATTATTATTATTATTATTATTATTATTATTTTCTTTATTATTACTATTTTATTCATTCAGTCTTTTTATTCTTCCACATGGGCCCCAAGCAGCTCATTTCATCCCCCATTTATGTCTCCCTGGCACAATTATTGATCCCCACTAAATTGTCCTTTCTGCTAAAAAAAGTCCTCTCTCAATGCATATCCTTTGTGGAGTTTTATTTGGTTCATCAGGGGACAGAAACATATGCCTCAGCTTGCATTTCCCATCAGAATGCACCTGAAATTCCAACAACGAGCAAAAAAAATACCCAACAAAACTCCCCACCCACAACCTGCCAAGAAAAACCCAAGCCTATAGTCAATAATTCCAAGGAATTCACAGGGACCTTACTCACGTCCACCAAATAAATTCCTTGCTGGGAATTATTAGCTTGGTTGGAAGTAAGTGTTTTCTTTCCCTCTGTGCAGTGTTGCATCTCAGATGACAATTTAAGAATCATTTGCCCACAGCAGGCTGACTCCAGAGACTAAATTGCCAATTTACCATTTCATCCACCAATCCACACAACAATGTCACTAAAAGGGGTCATAGCAAGGGATCCGTTTGGTTATCATATAATTTCTCCTTTAAAATGTAAAGTCTTTGCACAAGAATGATCACACCTTTCTACCACCCTGCTATAAATCATTCAGTCTTCAGAAGAAGGAACATTTATTATTTGTTGCTTTTAATCTAGACAGGAGACCAAGTAGCCTTCTCCTGCAAAGCTAATTGCCACAGAGCAGCCCATGGCTTACAAACACGAAAAACCTGTCTTCCTTATGACTAATAAATAATAAAAAAGACCCATCTCAGGCACAGGAGTGCAGTGATTCAGCAAATGTTCCAGCAATGGCCCAGATGGCATTAATCAACTCTCATGTCGGAGATGATGTGTGCGGTCATCTCACAAACCAAGTTCATGGCAGTAAGTTCTGCACACTTCTGACTCAGCTACAATTTTGAAACCGCGAGGTGCCAAATTTCCCAAGTGACCTCAAGGTGGTTTCCCAAATGTGGAGTGAAGTGCAGAGGGTTTGGAGCCCACACATCTGCAATGGGACTGGGACACCATCCAGCCGTGAATCTCCTGTCGAGTAAGCCAGCCAAAGGGCTCTTTGTGCAGGATCTCACCCAAGAGGGAGAATGTCATAGGAAAGGAAAATGTGCAAAAAACTTACTGCATCAGGCCAGTTTTTAGTGCAGCTTGTTTCTTCTGCCTTTCCCCCATGTATCCAGAAGCTGAGTTACTTGATGGAGAGTCAGTGAGACCTTCTGAGAGCACCTGCTTGGTTTCTGCCCGTACACAGAGACGCTCCCAGGCTTGCTCCTTAGGTCTGGGCTCGTGTTTGGGTCTGGAGGCAGCCATGGGGGAGGGATGCCCAGCCTGCCTTTGACCGCAGAGCATGCCCAGCAGCCCAGCTCAGCGCTGCTGGTGTGGGACCAGCCCCTGGCATGGGCTGTGGCCGTGCAGCATCGCTTTCCACAAACGTGGTGTGCAGCCACCGTGTCCACGGAAGCCCTCAAATTTTGGTGGTGCAGGTGAGAGAACCTGTTTGGCAAGTGCTCCATGGCCCAGGAATTTGGGTCCCCTTTAATCTGATCTCCACTGCATGCCTGCACTGGTCCTGTGCCTGTTATCCCCTCTGCAGAGAGACTCCTTCCTTGCAACTGTGTCACTGTGCCGGGCAGTCTGCAGCGGGGCTTTCTGATGCCCCTTTGACATCTCTGGGAGTGGAGTCATACCAAAAGCAGCTGAAGAAAAGCACCTCTGAATATTCTGCTTTTCAGCATTTTTTTTCTCCCCACTGCACCGTGCACAAAGCTAGATATCCCCTGGGGTCCATCTCCACCTCCTGTTTCCACTTCTGCCTGCACTTCCCCAGGGACTGCCGCCAGGTTGTCTCCTTTTGAAGGTCAGCAAAAAGTAGGGTTAATACAGTCACAAATCTGCAGCACAGCCCTCCTGAGCTACAGCCCAGGCCACAAACAGCATTGGGCATTGTTTGGAAACTCGGAAAAGGTCCTTGCAGTCCTCCCCAGGGGATGCTACCAGGGTCACTACAACCCACTGCCTTTCACGCTCCTCACAGATGTTCCCCAAGAAATTTTCTCTGCAATCATTTTGATGCTAAGTGGATATCAATATATTTGCACCAGGGGCAAGATCCCCTATGCTCTGTGTTTGGATACTTGCGGCTTTTTAATTTAAGAACATCCACATTTGGAGGGTTTTTTTTTTATTTTTAAGAACATCCACGTTTGGAGGTGGTTGGTTTCTTTCTCACTGGCTTTCCCATTCCCCACAGCCCGTAAGTGGCTTTCTGCCAGCTCTGCAGCTCCTTGCTCCTCTGCCCGGCAGCGGCACTGGCGCTGACACATTTTGCAAGTCTGCAGGGGAAATGAGTAAAGCTATGTGGGATAAGAATTTCCTCTGGGAGGAATTTATGTGATTTTGAAACTTACCTGAGTTTGAAATATTGGTTCCAAACCAAAATGTAATAAAAAAAAGTATATGTTTGAAATCTTCTTCCAGAGGTACAAGTGGGACTTCAGATGTCAGAAGGACATTCTCCGTCAATACAATCAATGCTCCTCATTCCAGTCTCAGTCTTTTCTGAACTGCACTGCTGTTTGTAATAGAATATGCATTAAAAATTAATGAAAAGTTGTTTCAAAAAAAAAAAAAAAAAAAA
>VXBL01004081.1:228319-323824 GCA_013400195.1 Aramus guarauna | reverse complement strand
TTTTTTTTTTTTTTTTTTTTTCTGACAGGAAAGGACTCAACCTGAATATTTGCAGGCAGCTGTCTAAATAAGCTATGTCAAAAATATCTTCTTGTGACACTGAAGAATGAGCAAAAGTATTTTTGGTCACTCAAGTGGATGTACTTAATATCACACATTTTCCCTGTACCCTTTTCCCAGCATATTTCCCAGAGCTGCTGGGCAGTGCACGTCTCTGCTCAGGAATTTCATCCTGGATGTTTTGCTCCCCATCTTGGGCCCATCTGAACCTCCTGCTGCCATTTCATCCCATTCCCTCTCCTCCGACCCAACATGAGCCGATTGCTTCTTCCCTCTTTTCTTTTGGCAGCCTGATAACCTCTTCAGCGATCACAGCCATTTGTTCTCAAAGTGTGCATCGGTGCCCACAGGCAAATTTTAAGTCCCTAAATCCCCTCCGAGATGCCTCAGTGGTGCATCGAATCTGGTTCAACAGTCTCTTAAGCAACAGACGCTCCGTAAGGAGCCAGGGGATGGGCACATCGCTTTCTTTCCGCTGCAGTTTGCCCTCCAGGATGAACAGGAGCATCCCAGCTTGCAGCTGATTATTTTTTTAACACATGGGGACATCTGCCTGGGAAAGTAGCTGCCTCCCCAGCATCCACACGCTTTTGTGCATCAGGCGTAAGTAAATGGAGGGCAATTTTCCGGAAAAGTTGCTGGGCGTGTGTGTGACAGCTAGAAATTGCAGGGAGGCCCTGATGGAGCGGTGAGAGAGGCTGTGTCCCATAAATGGCCTTTCCTGGGGGAGGAGAAGGAGGAGGAGGGGGAGGGCGGTGATGAAGGTGGGTGGGGGAAGCCAACGCAACCACAGTGCCCTTTCTCCTTCTGCAGAGAGGAAAGGCAAACGCCATTGTCAAACAAAGCTGCAAGCGTGGGGAAATCCTGCATTAATTTCCAAAGATACGGCAGATGCAGTGGCTGAGTGACCCAAGCCCCGCAATTTTCTCCCCATCCCTGTGTGAACAGCTTGTCCCTTGCTTGCCACGTCCCCCCGTGGCTTGGCCACCATTGCAGGGCTCTGCGGTGACTTTCCCTGCCTACACAAGTTGTGCTCACACAACAACGCGACAAAGGAACCTTGTAAAACTGGGAGCAAGAATGGTGTTTGGCGCTCCGACCCCTGACCCTCCAACAATTTAGTTAATGATTCTGGTTATCAGATATACTGGCTCAGCAGTGCATCCATCACCGGGCTGACAGGGATTCAGTCCTATAAGGGGAGGGAATGTGCAAACACATTCAATCCTGGCCCCTCCAGCCCCCAGCCTGCCTCTCTCCCTAAATCAAAGAACAAACAGAGTTTCCATCGGGGGAAGATCTGCTGTGATTTATTGTAAAATAATACACAAGAAGGGCCTGTAGATGCTGGCAATGTCTCACATGCAGGACAAACACATGAGATGCTGCTTAGCTGCAAATGCTGCTTGCAGTATATTGGGAGAAAAGCAAACAAGCAATTGTGCTTTATTTTCCATGACAGTCTTTGCCCATTCCTCTGGAATATTTTAATTGCACTGCGTTCAATCCTGCAGCCCAAAACTGAAGCCAGCAGCTTTCTTTGGTGAACCTAAGGCTCAGACCTGGCATCTGATCTGTACTATTTCAATGTCCTGGCTCTGCACTGAAGTCTCTTGTCCCATTTGTTTTCAGCCCCTGCCCAGGACACTGTGACACACACACACACACGCACACACACACACACACACACACACACGCACACACCCCCCATCCTGCCCAGTTCCTCCACCTCCTTTCGGTAGATTCTGCAATAAATCACAACAGTCTTCACATGATGGAAAAGCTCTGTTTGTTCTTGGATTTGGGGGAGGTCAGTAAAGATGCTGTCAGCCTCAGCAGCCCCAAGGGCACTAAAGTGACCAAGAGAGAATTGGTGCTGCGACACCCCAGGGTCAATTTGCCCACACTTGGACCCAACCGCTAGCTCGCTCCTGTATTTTTGGATATCACAGTATTTTCATGGTAAGCAGGCTCTGAGACAAAATGTTGAAATACAGCTGCTTAGCTCACCAGTGTTTTTTAACAGTCTTGGAAAAATCTAGAGACACTTCGTCTGAATAGGCAGTGCAGAAACGAGCCTGAACGCAGAGTCTCTAAAGACCAGTCCCTCCTTCTGCTCAAATGCCATCAGAAATCCCCACTCCTGTTTATTTTCTTGCCTCATCACATCACACATGCATGAAGTAGGCAGCAGGGAGGCCCAGGGCATCTCTCAGGGTGTGAACTTTCACCCTCCCATATCTTCCATATGGAAGAATCCCTTCCAGAGGAGAGGTCCAGAGGAATCACCATTGAACCCCGGCTGTCCAGGAGCACCACGAGACAACTGACTGCAGAGTGGGGCGTGCATTAACCAGCCCGGTATGCATCTGTTTTGCATAGCAATTATTTCAAATAAGGCCAGGGTTAATTAGCTGCTCCTGGCTGCTGCTGCCTGAAACAGGCCACCCCCTGTGCAAAGGGCTGCAGCACAGAGCACATCGCATTTGCCTTCGCTCCTGATCGGAAACTGGGCAGGCAGCACCAGCCTGGCTTTAAAGGGGTGACAAATGTGGTGCTGAAGTTGGTTTGGACCCCTTAAGCTGCCCAAAACCTTGACTTATCCTTCTCAAAGCTCACTCATAAGCAGGTAACACCAGCACAGGAAAGCTGGCTGTAGCAGGGATAAGGCAGCGCAGGCATCTCCTGGCTGATGGGTGCCCGATGCCAAGGCACTCTTCCTGAGGCCCTGGTGCCCAGGCTCATGGGTAGGCGAAACCCCCTTCACTGGAGTTTGCCAGTGTGCAGCATCTGAACGCCGTGCTGTTTGCAAGGGAGAGGATGGCTCCAGCCCCGGAGCAGTGGCCAGCCGGGGTGAAAGCTGCAATGAGTGCACAGATTTCCCCCTGCACTCGTTCCCTCCCCTCCATGCTTTTATTGCTTTTATTTGAGGAAGTCAAACACAGCGCAGGGATAGCCTGAGTGATTTCTGGGTAGCACTTCTGCGCTGCAGTCTCTGGTCCCATGCTGGCATCCTCCGTGCTGGCTGGGTCTTGGAGGGACCGCTGCGTTACGAAAGCTGCACTGCAGCACTGCGTGATAAGAGCAGATAAGACATTTCCTGCTGTGATTACGGCATGACCAAACACGTTTCCTGATCCTATACCTACGCCTGCAGCTCCTTGAGACAATACTCTTATCCCTGGCAGGAAAGTGCAGGCAAGCAGGAGCAAACAAGAGCCACAAGCCCTGCTGCCCTGTGGCAATAAACATCACGCTGTACCCTTGTCCCGTGCAAGGGGCTGGGTTAGGGACCCAGGCAGGGAGATTTTTCCAAGGAGATGTCCTGGCAGGGCAGAGCATCCTCACTGCATCAGACTTGGAGGGATGGGAGAGTTCAAAGGTACAGTGAAAAGAGAACAGGATGTGAACCAGCACTGAATATATGGCAGAAGACAATTAGAGTTCAGAAAAGCAGTCTCTCTTTGCCTAGCTGTGATTTGCAATTGGCTTCTATAGGGGAGTGCAGGCTCACAGCAATGGAAATGTTCTCCGCTCCACCAGCTCTTCCCAGCTCCACCGCGGATATCATGACTGCTCCAGCATGGTCCAGCATGCCCTGAGCTATCCCCAAACCACCACGGCCTGACCACCTTGTCCCGCAAAATGTGCACGGAGGAGCTCTCTGCAGCATTGCATGTGTGGTCTGGGCTTTGTGGGCTTGGCTGCAAGAGAAGAGCCTGGCTGGCAGACTGGCTCAGGCCCTGTTGGTGCAGTCCTTGCTGTCTCAGGACCTGCCAAGCAAGACTGAGAAACTCTCAGCAATGTTTTCTTGTGGGACTGTTCATTCACATGGGCACTGAGCTGGACAAATGCCTGTGCTCAATGTTAGGCACATCGTTGCCCAGCTGGTATTGGCATTTTAGCGTAGACCATGTCATGACCCATTGGGGAAGACTTTGCTGAATTGGGACCTCACCCACAGGGATTTGCCTGCCTGATTTCCCTGACTCTTGAGGAATTATCGCTTTCATTTTAAGTGAGCTAAGGGCTTTCTGATGCTTTATATTTTGCTAGGCTGCTGTCCCAGCAGCAGACCAAAGCAGAGAGCTCCAGACCCGCTCAGGACTGTGCCTCTCCAGTCTCTTCTATACAGTTGCTTGAAGGAAACATTCCTAATTTTAGAAGCAGATATATTGCACCACTATTGCATATTCAACTGCTTCTGTAAGCATATAGACACTTACCATGTGATTCTTACCCCGTTCATATGGCAGTGAGGTCACTGGGGCTATGCCCGTGGAAAACAAGTGCAAATGCAGCCCAAGCAAAGCCCATGCCTGTGTAACTTGGTGTATGGCTACAAGTGGTTTCTGAACCTCTTGTTTTCGCACGTTCAATGTGTCTGTGCTCATTTAATTTTCGTGCCCAACCTGCAGTCTGGACAAACAGCATAACGTCATCCCAGGGTGTGCATTCAGCATGTGCAGTCAGTACAAAGGAACAAATAACGGCCCGTTCGACCACGGTATTTAGCAAAGCCCACAAGAAAGAGCTTTCCAGCTATCTCAGAGGGCTCATTTGCATCGAGAGAGCCAGTTTGCTTCTGTGAACGCTTCTTGACCTGCCTGAACAGTGCCACCCCAACGGCTCTCAAGAAACATTTTAATAGGTACCACTGGATAAAACTCTGTAGCTGCAAATCAGAAAGTTGACAAGAAAAATTACTCTGAAGTTCTTTTCTTCTCCATTAAGAATTAATTTGCATAAATACAGAGGGTTCACCAGGAGGTTTTGCTATTTTTCAAGCTAGTTTCTGCAAAGGACCCATGAAGCAGAGATGATCTCTGCTCCTCACCAGCAGAGAAAGTGCTCTGGTAAATACCTCTGGAGTTGTCCTGAGGTGCAGTGATTGGACATAGGCTTTTTCATGAATCAATGTGGGGTGCTCAGCCCTGTGAAGACCTGCTGGGTGAGCTACCTCCTTTCATTCTGAGAGTCGGGTCGATGGTTGTGGTAGACCATCTCCTGGTGTTTTGCCTCTTGGGAACTGCATCTTGGCAAGGGTTGGGAGCTCAAAAGAAAAGAAAACCATGTGTGTCTTTCGGCCAGCTCAGAACCAGGAGATGAGAAGGTGTGTGGAAATAAAAGACATTAATTATATACTCAGACAGTGGTAGTGATTTCTACTTTACTAAGGAACCAGCTACCAAGTCTCCTGATCTCTACCACGGCTCACCAGATCAGCAACTCTGATGTCAGAAGAATAGCTATGATAATTTATCATGATTAAAGGTGGAATAGTCTTTCTAGATGTAATTAGGTGTGCTTTAAAAGGAAGAGACTATAGCTAAGCCTTGCAGGCATGTTTACTTGACCACAGAGGACCCTCATCAGAACATCCAGTACTAATATATTATCACTAATGATGACAACCAACAGTTTCTTGTCCATATGAATTACAATTACACATTCTCACTTGGCTGGAGAGTGCAATTTTCACATGGAAATTTTTCACTCATACAGCACAAGAAATATTAGTAATACCTACAGATTGTGATTTCCTACCTTTATTATTATTACTATTATTATTATTAGTCTCTTTTCCACTGCTAATTTGTTTCAAATTATTTCCAACATTATTAGATTGGTATGAATGATCACCCACCACTTTTCTCTTTCGCCAGCCCCCACATGTCTTTAGATGCTCCACATTTTTACAGTTAGCCCAAAGGCAATATTCGATCTCTTCAACCAGCCATCACAAGAGGGTTTGCCAATCTTTATTTCACCACAAACCTCTTTTTCAGTCTGGCATTTGTCATCTGAGCTATGTGTTCCTCTCACCTCAAGTTCACCTTTGCAAACGTTCCTTCTCCAACAAGCATATTTTAAGGGCCACTGCCCCTGATATCCTATGCTACGTCCTACACTTAACAAATTGCTCTGTAAAGCTCACAGAAGGCTGAAGCAGATTTGGAGGAAGACTGCCTATCTCAATGCAATCCGATGGTCTGGAGGTGGCTATTACTCACGTGTAATACTGTACATATAAGCAATATAATACCATATGCTAGGCAATACTGTAACAGAGCCTCCAAAAGCAGTGCGCCTTGAGAGGGTCTGTAAAGCAAAGGTAGCAGCATCAGCTCTTCTCACAGCTGGAGGTGAAATGTGTTAAGAGACACTACTGTGAAGGGAGCTGTAGAAGTATTTTGGCTAGACCCCAAACCAAGTGAAATGGCCCAAAAAAGAGGCACTAGGAAAGCCTGAGGCTGTCTGAAGGGGAAAGTCATGGCAATCTCAGCAGCCTGTGACAGGCAACGCTGACGTCCTGAGGTGCTGTGATGGATGGGGAGGTATTGCATTATCTGGGCTGAAACCACTTCCCCAGCTCTGGGGAAGCCCAGCGCCTCTGTGAATCATATCCTGAAGTGCACAGACCAGAGCTCTGTGGTGTCTACTGCCACATCCCTGTCTGCTGGGCTGCTCTCGTGGGAGTGCAGAGGGCTGGTACTGCCGAGGGACAGTAATACCCAGCCTGGCAGCCAGCACCTAGTCCAACATCACTGTCACTGCTAGGGAAATACCTTCTGAACGATTTGTCTCCCTGTACCTGCAAGATAGTCTCCAGGCATAGCAGGCTTGTTTTGGGACACTGCTCCAGCACTCATCTGTCTGCTGAGGAGTGAAGACACGAGTCTCTCTCCCTGTGCCAAATTTGTCTTCTGCTGTGATGCAGAGCCTGCATATCAGGTTTGCTCTCAGAAGAAAACCTGCTGTCAGGTTGTGTGATTGCTAATTCTAGGCCTCTCCTAGTAAACCTCCTCTTTTATTTCTGTCTTCCACACCATCCCCAAATTGTTACTNAAAAAAAAAAAAAAAGCGCCAGTCAGCTGAGGAACCACTTTTCTTTCTTTGAAATGTCCTGGCTCATGACAGCTCCTGCCCAGGATGCCCAGAAATGAGCTGCCCATTTTGGGCAGCCTCTTCTCCGTGGGGCAGGAGGAGATTGCATTCAGTTGCTCTGTCTTGTCAGGCTGAGGGACTGTGCCTCGGGACTGCACACATATATTTGCCACTCAATCAAAGAGTCAGTTGCTGTCTAGAATGAGGCCAGGGGCTGCGGCTTTCAGGTTCATGTCTGTCCTGCGGAAGAACTGGAGGGGAGTCAGCACTGAACCCATGGCTTATTTTGCCCCAGATGCTATTTTGATATATTGCAGAGAGCTCAGGCTCAGCTCTGAGAGTAGACTGATGTTTCCAAGCCCCCAGCATCCCCAGCCATGGCTCAGACCTAGCACCAACTGCTGCACTGTGTTATACCTCTCTACTCTGATGATTTTGCTGCATCCTGCTAAGTAGTTGCCTTTCTAGCACTTTCTTGATGAATAACCCTCTGCAGCCACTTCCTACTGTCATTCACAGTCACTTTACTCCCCTGAAACCTGAAGGCAGCTTGTCACTGATCTCAGCTGGGCAGCTGGATCTGACTCTCAGAAATCAGGGGTTTGCATTGCAATCAGTAGGTTTCATTGCCTACAGAATGAAGCTGAACGCCACCCGTGTTTTTCTTGGAGTCCTTGCTTGGCTTGAAGGTTCTGGTCCAGCCCATCACAGAGACTGTCCTGCAGAGCGGTCCTCTCCTTCCCGCCTGGACGGGACGCAGCACACTGGAATCTCATTCATGCATCTGCTGTTGCACCACTGCTGCCAATCCAGCCGAGGCTTTAGGAGAGGAGAACATGATCGCTTCGCAGGGCGCTGGTGGAGTCACCGCACAAGCAGAGAAGACCATCTAATCCTCACATTCCTGCAGGAAAGAAAGCCCTCAGTGAGCTAAACATAAATGGCCAACGGTGTGTGTTATTTTTAAGTCTGAAAGCCTGAAGGCAAGGTTTAAAGGCGAGTCTAATGGCATTTTTTTCATGAGCTGTCTTAAGTCCCCTTGTCTCTTGCCTGGATTGCGTCAGCCAGCAATGACATATTTTGGTGCAGGAGCTGTCTCTGTCCCTGCTCTTATGGCGCTTTAAGCCTCCATACACGGCTGGAGTGGGCAAACTGAGACACGAAGCAAATGCTGGCTTCCATCTACATATCTTGTCATCCGGGATTGACAGAGACCACAAAGTGGCCTCACGAAGGGATAAAGTCAAACGATACGCCTGCCTGATGTCTTGTGTTATACCCTGCCTCTCCTCCCTGGAGCCGAGGGGAGGCTCGCCATGCCCCGCGGTGATTTCCCTGCCCGCCAGCTGTCCGTCACTGACCGCCGGCAAGAGGCCCCGGGCAGCCCCGCTGTGCCGCACCACCTCCTCCCTGCCGCCCCGCGCGGGAGCCAGGGATGCAAAAGCCTGGCACGTATCCTCCTTCCTCTCCCTGCGCTGCTGGCCACGGAGAGCTGGGGCTGCACCAGCCCTGCCGAGTGCCCGGGAGCATCGTGATGCCGCTCTGCTCCCACCACCATCAGAGCACCACGCCTGTCCCAGCCGAGACAAAAATCCATGACTTCACACTATGGATATGTCTAAGTGCAATATTTAGCCACTTTGTCGCTGCGTTGAGCGGTGTTAGGAGATGAAATGAGGGTCACAGATGCAGAAGGAGGAGCACAGCGTGTGCCCTCCCAGGAGCCCAGGGCAGGCACCCAGCACGCCCAGGCGCAGCAACCAGCGCTCACTGTGTTTGCTCTGCCGTTGTGAGCATCCTGGGTACACGCTGATATTGCATGGCACTAAGTAATGGGCTCCTGTTTAACACTTTCTCCATTGGAAGCACCTGTAGAGGCAGCTGAACAGTTCTCAAAACTCCACAATACCCGCCACGCTGACATTTTCATTTTCCAGCAATTATTTCTGACAGCAACGCCATTTTTCTGAGACTGCTCCAGCCAGCTCTGCCATAACTGCAAAATATAACCAGCTTTGACTTTTCCAGCGTTTTATACTCTAAAATCAAGAGGTTTTTGTTACAGTACAGATGGCTCTTGCTGAAACGAGCAGCCATTCGATCTGGGATGAAATCCGGAAGGTAGGTGGGGGTTTTTTTTGGAAGGAAAGATGACTCCTGGGGACAAGGCAGCTCAGGTCTTTCCCCATATAGAAAGGATTGGGCCAAAGTCGGAAACTGTCATGCCACAATGCCGATGAATGCAGCCAGACGGGCCCCGTGCTGAAGGCTGAGCATGGATTTCAGCACATCTTTTGGGATGGCCTCACCTGCCTGCACACCAGCATGGGCTGACACTTGAGCCTGAAATCCCTGCTGCTCCCATCCTTGTTTTTCAGTGTAAAGAAGATACAGAGCCATATGACACAGAAAACCACCACTGGTGCTTTGTTTTCTGAACACAAACCTTTTCAAATGAGCTGTCTTTTGTGTGATGTTTTTTCGTTTTGGCTGTGGCATGTTCTCAGTTGCCTCAGATCCTCTTTTCAGTGACCTCACCTGCATTTTTTCTCTTCCTAGTCCAGGTTTTTCTGTCCCATCTTCTATTACCTGAAGACCCTAGCTCTCACAGACAGCAAAGATGATGGAAATCAGATAAATCTCCCTCTACCCATCAGTTCAGCTTCCAAAATTCCCTTTCCTCCTCTGCTGCACCAGGCTGGCACCTACAGGGCGTCTTGCACGAATGGGACTGATCTGAAAGCAAAAAGTCCCCTGTATGAGCAGGGACCCGGGCCAGTCCCCACACCTCGAGAAGCAGGTATCTAGAAGCAGCAGTGGCTCAGGGTAGCAGCACAATGGTCACCGGGGAGCACTTGGACTTGTAACCAGGGCCTTGTCCCGCTGGGTGAGGGAGTCTGGGCAGACTCTGGTGTCGGAGCATCTTCTACAGACGCCCTTGGAACAGAGGATTTCTTCTGACTTGGTGCAGAGAAAACAAAGGAGAGAAAACACCAGCATCAGTTTGGGGATGGAGGGGAGGGTACCTCGTTTCTGAATTTTTTAATTAGTTGGGTCATGAAAGTGAAAACAAAATCAGTTTAAAGAAGCCAAACTGACCTTAGCAATGTGATCATGAATGCACTGCCTTCCCAGGCAGAGGAAAGGGTCTCATCTTCAACACTTTCATTAAAATAATGACTTCCACAACCTCTCCCTCCCCCCCCAGCCCTCACCACAGGTCCTCCCTCTCCCATGCTGGCGACTGTGCTGGGATATGCCCCTGATAATCTTCTGCTATCCTGGGGGCCTGGGAGGCAGGAGGGCCATGGAAAGAATCCCAGCATTTCCATCTGTTGAATTCCCGAGCGGCAGAAACCTGACCCTGCACAGAGCGGGTACGCGTTGCATTATTGCTGCTGTGGCAGAGCAAGCAGCCTGTGCTCCTGGTCATGCATTATTAAGCAAGCTCAGAGAGACAGGGAAAGACACCAACGAGAGGGTGAGTGAACCTGAAAAGTGGAAAAGTCAAATCTATCCCCATAATATACCCTGTAATTTAAAAAAAAAATAAAAAATAAAAAAATTCAACTCTGAGCAGCCAATGCAGCAGCTGCTTTCATGGGCAGAGATAACCAGATCTGAGACAGAGACATGACAGCCATGCTGATGGTTTGCTGCAATAGCGTGGGGTTTTTCCGTGATTTTAGCAACTTCCTAGAAAGGGAAGGAGCCTGTGTGAAAAATGAGGCAGTAAATGTGAAAGCCGCAATGCACTTGTTTCTATCCTAATTACCTCAGGGCTGAGGGAGTGGGAATACTTTGCCATTGCATGAGCTGCCCCGGAGCCACAGCCCACAGAGGTGGCACAAGCCCATACAGCAATGACCGGGCTGCCAGCCTGGAAAGTGCTGCTGGGGTGGCATTGCTGGCACCTGAGGCTGGGGGACACCACGGCTGCCGCAAATCAGCTCAGCTTTGGCTCCCCATGCAGCACATCCCCTCGGTCCCGAAGCACATTTGGGAGGGGTGGAAGGGCCCCCTGCTCCATGCAGGGCCCTGCCATGGGCACAGCGCTTCCTAAGCCATCAGCCAAGACTACCCGAGGACCCACATTTAGCTGTGCAGGTGCATCCCTGCAGCCGTGCTCCCGGCCAAACTGCTGCACTGTGAAACTGCGTGGCATGAAGTACAGGGGAAGAGTGTGGGTGCAGGGTTTGTCCTCTGGGACTCCATCACACTTAGAAGTGGATGGTATTTGATGTGGGAGGATGAAGGTGGACCCCAGAAGTCGCCTGCCTCTGCCCAGCTGATCACGGTCACAGTAACAGCAGGAGGGTTTCAACCAGCAAACAACATTGAGCTCACCTGTGGGGAAGGGCCACCCAGCAGTGGAGGTCCTGGACCAGAGATGTAAACGTGACCAACTATGAGATCCCTTCTTAGTCTTTTCCCAAGCCTGTTTAGAGATGCTTTTATGGATGCTTTTGGCAATTTTCCAGCCCAGTAGGAATTATTTCTTGTATGGAAAAACAAGAGCATAGAGGAACTTAATGTATATTATCTAGGTGCTTTTAATGAAATTTAACAACTTTGACAAGGAAGCAGAATCAGCCCAACTAATTCATCGGGAACACAGAGCCCGTAACTTGGAAGCTTGTCTCAAGCAGAGCAAAAATGGCCACTCCTGTTATTTGCAGAAGAGGCAAAATTGAAAAGGGCCAAGTATTGCAAAACCCCAGACTCTGCAGAAGGTGATTTATAGTTACCTGCAAAGACGTGACTAAGGAGCTCAGGAATCCCAAGCTGAACAACAGTCCATTGATAAGCCCCAAGACACTGCAGGCCAAACTCTTGGCTACCCCCCAGCTGACCCCTGGCATTGTCCTGGGCTCGCCCGAAAGGCGAATGTGTGCAGGTGAGAGGCAGCTGGGCGCCCAGGAGGACACTGCTGCAGGCCAGGGACTCTGCACACCGGGGCCGGTTTGCTTTTGTCAGCAGAGGAGGGACCAAATCCATCGCTGGAGGCAAGCGGCTTCATCGCTGTCAAGGGGCTGAGGGTCAGACCTCCGCTAATAGGGTGTTTTTTCAGGGATGTTTTCTTTCCACTTGTGCTCCTGGAAATGCAGAGGCACACAAATACAAAAGGACAAATCAATAAGCATTTATGAGCCTTGAAAAAGCTTTCTTCTCGCTCAGGTAAAATGTTAGTTGTGCTCTTTACGTGGCTGAGATGATTCACTATGCTGCCCTCTCCCCCACAGGCAAGCAGAAGTAAACAGGAACATTTTCCAAATTCAGGAAGGACACTCTCCCTCCCTCCCTCTTTTCCCTAGTATTAGTATCATTTTCTTTAGACAGCTCCAATCGTTGTCGCTGAACATGTGCAAACTCCTGATCATGCTTGGTTTGCTGCAGCATAGCCTGGCATACAGGCACCGGTCTTCCCGGCCATGGATACATCCCCGATCGACAGCGCATTTCCCTGTGTGCCAAAACACTCCTCCAGTCCTCCCAGCTCTGCTTTTGCTGTCACTGGAGTCAGAGGCAAAACTTCCCCCGGCTCCAGCGGGAGCAGGAGCAGGTTCCAAAGGCAAATCCACACGTGTCGCCATATGTTGCTTTCTCTCCCCGTTCTGTTTTCCTTTCGGCCCTATCTGCTTAATCAAAGAAAGGGAGCTGATCACGGCAGCCACACGGGCTGTTTGCACA
Source organism: Aramus guarauna (assembly GCA_013400195.1). Taxonomy (NCBI): domain Eukaryota; kingdom Metazoa; phylum Chordata; class Aves; order Gruiformes; family Aramidae; genus Aramus; species Aramus guarauna. The sequence goes on along the minus strand of VXBL01004081.1, from coordinate 311,185 downwards.
AAGGCAGTAATTCAAGCCTCGGTGCGAGCTGTTTTGGCAGCGTAGCCTAGGCACCGCTTGTAGTTTCAGCTGACCTCTTCGGCAGCGCCTGGCCCGGCTGCCGCGCTGCATGCAGGTGGCTCTCACGCCAGCCTTGGTTTATGGTGGTAATGGTTTTAAAGCTATTTTCTTCTGACTAGCTTGTGGATGAAGTGGCTGGTGTCCTCCTTAGCAGGACACCTGAAGGTCCTCCCACCAGAGAGTTTGCACCCTACGTTATTTTTAAGAGCTTGCACGGCCAAGAGGTGCTGGGCAAGGGCAGAAGTCCAATAACAACACTAAGAGCGGGTGCTGCCAGCAATTTGCCCGGTGTGGGTCTTTGCTCGGGCAGGAGAGCCACACGCCGCTCTCCATCCTGCTGCACATGAGCAGTGCACCCATCACACTCGTGGGACCTGTCGGTGCCTCCACCATCTTGCTCCGAGGACAAGAATTGCAACTGAAAGGAAATCATGACTTTCTTTCAAAGGGAACATAACTGTTCCCTTTGTAGGTGAGTCCTCACATGAAGGGAGGCATCCAAGCCCTTCTGCTCATCCTTTGCAATGTCCCAGGACGGTGCTCTCTGGCTCTTGCTTTGTAGGTACTTTATTCCAAACCTTTTGCCATCATCCAAGGTCTTTGTAGTGAGTTTTCTGGCCCCCAATGGGTATGGAGAAAGTGCAGGGTAAAATTCCCTTTCACTGCACGCCTTGGTTCGGTTTCTCCCCACTGCGAGAAATTCCAGGATGGAGAACAGTCAGATCAAAGAGAGACAATCCCAGCTGAAACATGTACAATTTGCATATTCCATTAAAAAAAAATCAAAGGGGAGGGTGTGTAAAATATTTGCGCCCTGGAGCATATACAATGTATGCCCCAACAAGATGCTCCATGTAGGACTTATACTTATTTACTCTGATACCTAATAATAACAAAAAAAAACCAACAAAAAAAAGGCTGCTGTAATTTTCACATCCCAAAGGATTCTGGCTCATCTGATATGCAGACCATCTCCTTGAAAAAAGCACAGATACCCCTAAAAATCTTGGGCTGACTTTTGGCGAATTACTTACTTTTGAAGGTCAAACTAAATACATTCCTTGTGCAGTGGGAGGTCCCCCATTGATAGAAATCTTTATTGCTCTGGTTCTGCTGTTTCATTTAACATTTGATAGGCCCCAAACACAGGGGAGGTGAGTGGAGGATACATGCGCCTTTCTCTGCCAAATTTTAGAATGGTGCTGTGAAAAGTCAAAATGGCAAAGCTGAGTTTGTTTTAGGCTGAGAAAAGGACGTGTTGTGAATTTAATTCTGCTGCTGGCTCTGCTGCCAGCCAGCTGGATGGCAGTGACAAGGTCACCGCTCTGTGTCACCATTTCTCCATCTGTAAAAAATATTATTGATCCCTTTTTGGAGTATTTTGAGATTGACTGAGGGAAAAAGAGCTGCCTGAGCTGTACAGTATTACCACTAGCATTAATATTCTTATTGCCTTTTATTACTGCTGTGGTGGCTATTAACATTGCTAGCCCATGTTGCACCAGCCTGGTGCTTAAACACAAGCACACCCTTTTGGAAAAGAAGTGGTGGTGTTATTTGCATGGGGAGATGTGACCCGTGTTGCTTATCCTAAGCCCAGTGACTGTGCTCTTCTTTCTACCTATTGTTTCCAGCTTCAGAGTCAGTGCTGGTCTGCACAACTTTCTAGCAGGAGATGAAAAATAAAAGACCAAGTGGTCTGTGCTCCCCATGGAGCAGTAGGTCACAGGGTTGGTCCGCTGACCCCCATCTCCGAAGCCTTTCTTCCAGCGGCTGATCCAGCTCACACATCAGCAGGCCCTGAGGGATGCAGCAAAGGCTGCAGGGCAGCGCATGGAGAGGAGACAACAACATGGGGGAAGACAACAGGCACACACCCAGATGGGAAAACACCACCGGCAAGAGCAGAGCATCTCCTTGCACCCACGGCCACCCTGGCCCTTCCCTGGGCAGGGGCACAGCCCTTGGGTGTCCCCTGCAGAGCTACAGGCTGGAGGAGACACTCTCCTCCTCCACAGATGCTTTCTCATGGGTAGAGCCCTCCTGTGCCAATGCCCCATGCTTGCCCAAAAACCCAACCCGCTGCGTGCCTCATCCCACGGTCCCATGGCTGCCGTGCCTCGCTCCAGCTGTCTTCCTCCTCGAAGGGGCCAGGCATGGTGGCCATGCATGGTAATGCCCTAAGGCAGACGTCAGCTTCCTCCCATTGAGTTTTCCTGGCTGTTGGCACACCACAGCAGTGCTGTATTGATTTGCTTAAAGGCAATGGTCGAGTCCCTCATAATTTATTGAAAACCAGCCGGGTGGTTTTTGCTGACTCCCACGCCTTATGTGGCTCACATTAATAGTGATCAGGTGCCAGCAACGAGTCGTTTTTGAGAATACAATCCCTCTCACAGAGCATCTTCCAAGAAAAAAATAATACTCAGGAAGAATGCACCTTGAGACATCAAGCGTTTTAGCGTTGGTTTGTTTGCTTTTTCCCAACAGCCTGCCTTTAAGGTACATAATTTCTGGCATCAGGTTTCCTCACGTAGAGACCATTTAAGTACTTAAGGTGCTCTCTATGTACTCAGCCAAATGTTTTGCCAAGAAACCTAGAATTTCTTTGCTTTAAAGGCATAAAGTCTTCCATCTGAGTCTTAATTATAGGGTTGAATACACAATGAAACTGCAGCTAAGCCCCTACATGTATGGAATGTAACACCACTTCACTGCGCCTCACCTGAAAGACAACTTGTAAAAAAGCCACAGATGAGTAATAAACTGGAAGGACACTAATAAGAAAAGAGAAAAGATTTTTAAAAAAAAAAATATCCCTCCAGTAAATAATTAGCCTTTTTCAGATGACGCTCCTCCTGATAAAAGACAAAGAGCTCTGTCAGGAAGTGACTCCATCTGAGAACCTACTTCCAGAAAATGTGGTTTTAGTGGTCTAGACCATCTGCTCATGGTCACGGGAAGGGTGGGTCTGAACCCATTTGCAGCCGAACTGCTCCGGCGTGGTTGCCAAAGCTCTCCCAAATCGTGCTCCTGGGTGGGGTGTCCCAGGGGAGGCAACAGGAGTCCCAAAACTCCCCTGGGAGAAGGAAGCCCAAAAGCCATCACTGCTGGGACATGTCCTTGGTGTTACTAAAGACCTGCTGTGCTGGCGTCAACGGGAAATTTGCCTGGGTTTCTGCAGGATGAAGGTGAAGCCCATCTGCAAGGCTCGTTTTGCACCTGGGCAGGGGCCAAGGTGGCTCTGGCGATGTGGTGAACCCAGCTGCTCCTTCAGGGGCTGTTCTCTGGAGCACAGCAAAGCCATGGGCAGTGGTCTCATGGCCATGCTCGGGCTAGCTCAGACCTCACTGGCACTGTAGGCACACAATTCTGGCTCCCCACCACACCATTTCTGCTGCTGGGGCTGTGCCACGGGGTTTTGGTGTGATGAAACTGTGGATGAAAGGGACTGCGCAGCTCTGGGGAAGAGGAAGGGGTGTATGGACTCTCCTTCCCAGGACGGAGAGGGGACAGGCTCAGCTGGGACGGTGCAAGGGGTGGAAAGCCCTGGAGAGGCAGGTTTGCTCTCCACACCACCTTTGTCTTTCCCCTCCTCATGTGTGACGTGCCGCATGGTGCAAAGAGCTAAATGGCAGAGAGGAACTCCCCAGACAAATCCCTGGCACGGCCAGGGAATCTGCAGGGAACAGAGGCAGGAGGATAACAAACAACAAGACCAAGTTACTGCTGCCATTACTTTGAAAGAAACGTGCACTACATTTCTCAGGGGGGGAAGAAGCCTCATCAAAGCATACCTGAAAGGAGGGAGCATGCTTCACCCAGAGCACATAATCTTCATTTTTAACCTGTAATTTATTTTTTTCCATTGAAGGATCAAATTAGTTGCTTTAGCTCCATCCCTAATTAAATGTTTTTCTTTTTTCCTTTTTCCAAATGGCAAATTCCTGCAAATTCAAACAAGTTATATCACCTGGCAGAATTAATTTTTAGTCAGGACATGCCTGTCATTCCAAACAAATTAGATATCTGAAGGGGTGGGTTTAGCCACATTTCTGTGCACTAACCAAACCAAGCGGTTATGATCCACACGGGGCCAAAAGCTATGTTCTTCAGGTGACAGCAACCCCTATGCATACCAGCACCTCGCTGAATCAAAGAGTAAACACCCATTGTACCCAGGCATATGCCGCTGTGGGTCTCTGAACCAATGTTTAATGACCTTGTCAGGGAATGTGTTCTGTACTCTTACATTTTTAAGAAAGCATAATAGTGCTTTTGTCTTCTGTTTTTTCCTGTGTGGCAAGTTGCAGCTAGTCTTCAAACTTAGCTTAAAAACTTCACTTATTACTTCTGGACAGTTCTCTTGCCAGTTCTGTGCTTTTATTTTTTTCCTTTTCAGTTGGTAGTCTCAGCAGATATTGAATTTTTTTTTTATTTTTTTTTTAGTGCAGTAATTGATAGTTTGCAAACCAGTTGTGTGTCTGTGCATGTGTGCATCTGCAGACTCACAGTCTCCAGTTCATTGAACAACCATACGGCAAGAGCATAACTTCTGCCTGAAGACCTAAAATAAGCGGTAATGCTCTGTTCAAAGGGCCCTGGTGTTTAGTGTCTCCTTATTCAGCTGGGAAGTTCACTAGGTGGCTGCCTTTTGGCATGTGCCAAAGTACCGCTAAATGAAAGACTCTAGGAGCATTTAAGTGGAGCTTTTATAGACACTGAGAACAGAGAAAATGCAGAATTGATGACCACAGTGAAACTTTGTCTCCTCCCCACCTGGGGGCTTTCAGGAGAACTTAGGGCTCTTTTTGCCCGTGTTTGTCTTGGTGTGGTGCATGGGTATGCAAAATGCATTAGTCTGACGTAAATTCACAGCTATAGAATGGGGAAGGTGCTGTTTCCAGCATTTAAACCTGCAGTTCAGTTACAGAAAGGGACAGTGCATTACAGATAAGATAATAAATTGGGTGCACACACCCAGAAAGTTGATGCAGAAGCTTCATATATGTTTCTTGAGTCCTGTCATTGGGATTGGGAGGTTCAAGAGGATGATTTGGCATTAGGAGGTAATAGGAACTATCTGGAACAATTAAAAAGAAGTTTTTGATGACTTTTTCAGCTGTGGATTTTTCATAATTCCTTATGTTCTTTTTAACCAATGTTAATTACTGGAGAACAATGTTTGCAGCACAAGAGTAGGATTAATCTCACTGTGTTTTAGGCATTTACAACACTGCTGTCTTATTAGAGCTCCCTTCACAGTTGTGTAACAGGTTTTAGAGAAGGATGGATGTAATTGATTTCAGGCATCCATTTTAGCATGAGATTAATCCTACCTGAAGCCATTGACTCTAAAAAGACAACAGCAGGCTAGATGGTAACCAGCTTGATCGAGGTACCTGGAGCTAGGGAGATGAATTTCACCCTAGGTACCATTTAAGCATTGAGCAGGTCTACCAGCCAACTGCTTTTGTTTGCTGCAAAATTTGTAGGAAAATTAGTCAGGGAGCTGGAGGAATCTGGCTTTAGGCAAGGAATATTATCATCTCCTGGCAGAAAGAAAAGGCACTGGGAAGTGAACAATGAATATTAAAATCCTAATGGCTCCTGAGGTGCCTGTTAACTCTGCTAATACCTGGATGGAATGGAAGACACACCATGGGCCTTCCTAAAGAAGATGAGTATGAGGAGTTAGGGAGCCTTGGATAAGCTTGGATAAGCTTCATGCCCTCTGATACCTCTTGGGAGCCAGCATCTCGCTGCAGGGCAGCTGAAAGGGAGAGACCAAGAGCTCTTGGTCTCGGTCATGGAGGGTTGCTCTTACAAAACCACCTGAGAGCATCCTCAAGCATGCTGGTGTGATGGAGCACCCTGGGAAACCTCCTAAAGGTTATGAGATTTGGTGCAATGACGTCTCAAAGAATCAAGCTCCAACAACTAGCCAAGAGACAGACGCACTTGATTTTGCTCCCATCACCTGAAAAAGAGCTGTGCAGGAGGCAGTGAGGAACCAGAAAGGCGGGCTGAAGGACCCCTTTCTCTCCCCAGTGCTCCACGACATGCCACAAACATGGGTGTGAAACACAACCAGTTCTGCAGGGTGGACACTGGAAGGACATGAGATGAAGGATGCAAAGACACAAACGGGAGGGTGGGAACAAGGTCCTGAGAGGGGGATTTACCCTATGGCATGCTGGGAAGTGGACTGAATTTCATCACTCTTGTCTCAGCTGAGTGCTTCACTCCCAAAGACTGTACTCTTCACTCTGGATCAGGAATTGTTGACTCCATACACCACATCCTCATGCTGCCACATACTGCAAGCCTCCTGAGACCCAGCACTCCAGCACACCCTCCCAGGGGCACCACACCATGCTCCAGGGACGGACACACAGCTAAGCCCCAAGATAGCCAGGAGATGTTACTGTGGGCAGGATGTGTGCCTTCCCCCAGCTGGGATGCGGGTGGTTCAGCAGCCCCCACATTGTCCCCGTGCAAGTGGAGCCCACCCCAACACTTCCCACGTGCTCACACGCCGTCATTCCAAAATGCCACACCATGCAATCTGCACGTGCGTGTGAGCACACGGTTTCACACATACCAACAGACAGAGCTTTATAGGTTTATGAATATAGTAGGCTCCTAAGTCTTCCCACAGTGCTATAGGAGACCATTACATGTAATGTCAGAGTATTAAGGCCAACAGCTTGGGTCCTGCACAACTGCCCCACATGAAGATAATGCTTCCTATCCCAAAGCTCTTACAATTGAAACATAAGAGCAGGGGCAACAGGTGGACACAGACAGTCAGGCTGGAGGGAAGCACATGGCAAAAAAGGAAACGAAGAAGTGCATGCAGTGCCGATGAAGCTGCATGTCCCTTTCATTGAGATTGAGTTTGTCCATTTCTTGCAAAGTATTGCATCAAAAAATTCACATGGTCCATTCTGGGTTGTACAGATAATGCTGGAAACAAAAATGGATCAGCCATAACCATATGATCTAGTATGGGTAAACACTGGTGACTCATAAGGACTTGTGTCCAGTACAGGAGATCCCAAATTAGATATTTTTGTTTAAATGACACTTCTGCCCTTACAGCTTTTCTCGCCAGCTGTCCTATGAAGGACTATGTTCTATATCCGTTTGTTTACCTACTCTGCTGTAGGAACGGTTCCTATGACAGCTCCTATTAGAGAGAACACCTGCAAGTCTGAAGCCCAGTGTTCCTTGGTTCAGAAATTGACTGCTCATCTTGATGGGCTGAAGCCTGAATCATTTTAAAAAGGGGCCAAGCAAGAGTTTCCAAAGACCAGTTAGAGCTGCATATGGAAAGTTGCATCTAGAAGATGGCAGCTTCAGATAATGATTTCCAAAATTCCCCTCTGCTAGCACGTTACTGGTTTGAAATAAAAGCCTGCAGTTGCCTGCCTTTGTTAACTACCTGTTTGATCAAAAGTCTCTAGGACCCCTGGGCTTGCTGCAGCAGGCACTATGCAAACATACAGAAAGGACAGAGCTCGGAGTTTACAGTAACATCACAGGATGGGCTTTTTATTCTATTCTGCTCATTATTCTTTTTCTATTCTGCTCATGAGTAAGAGCTGTGAAAAGGTTGCTTGCAGCTTCCCACAGCTCAGAAACAAAGGGCAAGGCCAAATCCAGAAAAATAAATCTCCCATTTTGACACTCCTTCTGCATTGCTGAAATTAAACTGAGGTCCAACATGAAGTTCAAATTCTGGCAGTGTTAGATACCAAACGTCCAACAGCAGATATCAAAAAAGCAATCAAAGATTGCTGCACCAGTGAACACTCCAGCAGTGGCATCTAATAATGGTGTAGCCTTCTTCAGTCAACAGAAACCGACTGTACCAAGGAGGCCAACCTGGACTACAGCATCTAGACTGGAAGCGTGCTGTTTAGCTCTTCTCTATCTGGCAGAGAACTGCTCCTTGGGCTATGCCTGCTAGAATATTGGCCTTAGTGTCTAGCAAGGTTGTTCCTGTCACTTCCCCAAGAGACATTCCCATAATTTCCTAGAGTACAAAATCAGAAAAAGACTTTTTTAATGGTTTATTTTGCCTTATCTGTGGGTCTTTCCACACAGTAGGATGAAGTATGACTTCTGTGCTGTGAAGTATGACATTGTTAGCACATCTCTAGCAAGGATGCCATGACATGAGCTTTATCAAGCACAAGTAACAGGAGAACAAACCCTCTGGGGACCTGAGTAACAGTCAGGTAAAAGCAGAGTCATGGTGCTTTCATTGCCCTGCTCCTCCTGCTCGTTAGATGAAGACAGACATGGCTTTGCTCTGTGGCCTCACCCAGGTTTTCATCTCTTGGCTAATAATTCCTCCTCAGCAGGGCCTTTCTGTGCTCCCTGATTTGAAGACTCTCCACCACCACTCTCCTTGTCATTTCCCATGGCTCACAAGCCCCATGGAGGTAGTAAAGAGGCAAAGAAAAACACCACTTGTTTAAATTTCTGATTTCTGCTTTTTTGGCTCTGTCCTGTTCATGACACAACTCCTTAGATCTGTGTCTGAAACTGAGCAGCCATGCCCAGAGCTGACCTTATGGACTTCATGCTGGTGGATGGTAGCAGGCTGAAGAGCAAGTGAAACCTCTGCAAACAAACTCTTCTGTCTTAGAAACAGAAATCTAGGCATGACATTTAACATTTTGGGTCTGAAAGAGATACAGCTGAATCTCAGAAGCATGAAACACCTTGACAGGGTCTTGTCCCAGAGGCCAGATTTCAAGAATGACCTCAGGTTCGTCCCTTCAACCCCACTCCCCCCCTACAAAGGCCAACTTGGCAAAATGAGACTTATGTATCAGAGTCAGAACCGCATGTCTGGATGCATATGGTGGCCCAGCGAGCTGCTAAAGCAAACACTGGCAGCACCACCCCTTGACTCGCCCTGTAACACAATACAGAGCAGGTCCCAGGATTGATGCTTTGCAGTGCTGTCACCCAAGGAACCACCGGGCTCTGCTGGTAAACTAATCCTTGAGGTGAGGCTGGGGGGCAAAGGGGAGCAGGGTGCACTGAGAAGGATAATCCCCGTCTCCTTTAAAAATTAAAAGCTGTGTTCTATGGCTCTGACACCAGGCTGCACTTTGGTCTGTGAAACACTCACGAAAGCAAGGAAATTGTAGGTGTGCAAGCTGCCCAGCTCCTAGCTGGGTGCCACGTGAAGGGGCTTGCCTGGGTCCCTGTGCAGAAACAGAGAGCGGGCACTGGCCCCAGACAGGGCAAACCCCCTCCCAGAGAGCCCCAGAGATGGAGGGACACCCAAAATCCTGTCTCCTACCCATGAACAGTAAGAGCCTGCTCTGCTTAGATAGCTCTGTATTTTCAATTTTCAATATTTTATTGGCACCTGTTCCTTGAGAGGCACTTCCCCATCAGGTCTGGGACTTTGAAGCTGGTACAGCAAACAGTGCTGGAGATCTCACAGCCCAGGGACGACAGCCAAGGCTCGGATGGGACCAGAGTTGTACGTACATCCCGGGTAGCTGCCCCTCTCCAGCCTTTCACAGGCTGCCACCTCACCAGGGTTATATTTAGTGAGGCATCTGCGGTGACAGCCATTTTTTCAGTATTTAGGAAATGCTAGTGCTGTCTTCTGGTTGGCTGCCAGGTGCTACTGGGAAACATGTGTTGGGATTATTTTCGGCGCTCCCACCACCAGAGTGCCCATCAATCATGCCTGTGGGGCTGCTTCAAGTCTGTCTGGACCACGGCAGTCTCGCAAAGTCCTCCTGCCTCCCTGGGGAGGGGGGAGCGTGAGCACGAGGAGGCTCAAGGAAGGCATGCAGATAATTTTTTTAAGAAATTCCTGCCACGCCAGGCTCAGCTGAGCCCACCCAGCCCCACTGCAAAGCTTGGGGAAAGGGGTGACATTTAAAAAGAGCAGGACCAGGCTGGGGGCATGTTCTGGCTTCGTGATGAAGGCTTCATCTGAAATGGTTCCCGGGAGGAGAAGCCGAGCAAAACACTCTCCTTCCCTGATGTGTTGGCTCGCAGCAGGGGTTTCAGCAATCAGGGTGTTGCTTCACTTCATATTGGCTTCTCCCAAGAAGCAACCCTGAGTTTGCTTTGTGTGGGGGACTCTAGCTATTTAGAAATCAAAATGCACTCAGTAATTGCTCGTAACCAAGTGAGGCATCAGAAACCAGCAGAGAGTGAAGGGTTTTATAAGTGTTATTACTACCAAATTGATACGCTCTGTTAAACCCTTTATTTTCTTTTAAATGGGATTTGTTTTTTTGGCCACAGCAGCGTCAAAGCAGCATGTCTTGAACAAACTCTTTTGCCAGGTCTTGATGCACCTGATTGTCACAGCCTTTCCTTGGTGGCATTTGCAGGATCCAGACCTGCCTCCGCACCTCAGTTCCCATCACTTCCCGCTGAGGCTCTTCCTTCAGCCTCTTGGTGCTCCCAGATTTTCCTTCTCAGCCTCTCCCCATCCTCACAGCTACGCTTCCCTTCCCCTTCCACTCTGCCACGCACATCTCCTTACCATGGGCCGACCACGTGCTGAGGTCAGCCTAGAAACAGACCTATAGGGAGGGTTTTTGCTGCGCTTAGCCTTGAGCAAGGTCCAGCTTGCCCAGGGGCTCGGCGCTGCTGGCGAGTCCCTGCAGGCTGTGGCGAGGGGTGAGTGCTGGGTCCCAGACCGGGGCAGCCCGTTATCTGGCAGCAGCTGCCTCGTCAGCATCATTCCATGGGCTTGCGCCTTCAACGCAAACCCCTGGGAGAGCAGTCACAAAGGCTTGTCTCAGGAAAATCCATGCCGAGGGAGAAGGAGAGGGTTTCCTAGCCAGCCAAAACCAGCAAAGCCTATTCCCCAGCCTGGCGTCCCCATCAGGGACCACAGCCATGGCCCCAAGCCTTTGCTGCAAAACAGCTGCTGAGAGTTTCTTGCTTTCTCCCACCAAAACTTTCTCCCTTCCCTGTTGTGCCTCAAAATTCTTAAAATGTCATTTTAATCTCCACACTTTGGTCTGCTGCTCAGCTATTTTTTCCCTGGAATATATACATACATCAAGCTGCTGGTAGCTGTAAAAATGTCTTATGAATAATGTCATTAACAGTTACAAAGTGATGGCTGTGAATTAAAAATGATTTACACAGGAAATCTGGACACTGTTTAGAACAACTGATAAGATAACGGAGTTTTGCAAAAAGTGTGTGAGGCAGAAAAAGACGTGAAATTTCCCAAATATGTTGCTGGTGATGGATGGATTCCTCACTGTGCTGTATCTCCTGTTTCACCTTCTGCTGTATGTGGGCTCAGAGAAGCATCTTTTTATGACATCGCTGATAGAAGTGTTCAGGTTTCCCTGATGGTGATGATTTGTTGATCTGCATTACGTATTATGGCAAGAGCAGACAAGGGATGGCTGATTTGGTTGCTGGGAGTGGGGAGGTCCTGTTTGTGCCAAGAAAGACATTAGATGCAAATCCCCTGCAGCTGATGGTTTTATGACTCAAGTGGGTTTGTGGAGGTCCCTTTAGCTACGTGTGATGTGCACCATCGTCACAAGACAAACACACTGTGCTGCTCCTGGCAGAAATTGCTGAACCACCCAGCTGCTCTCTCTAAAGCATCCATGCAAGTGTTGTAGCAGTGTCCACATCACCTTTCCACGCCCAACACTGACTCCCACATCTCACTTTTACTTTGTTCTTGGGAACAAATGCCACCAGGAACCAGCTCTCTGTGAAACCTTTCTCTGGCCAGGCAGGCAGAGGCACACTTCACAATCAGGGACAGCAAGAACAGTAGAAGGGTGAATTTTCTACCTGTCTGCTGTATCAGAGCAGCATGAAGGTCCATCTCTGAGTTTGAAGGTCAAAGCAGTGGTTCAAAGATACTCCCCAACACAGGATGGGAAGGCATTTGGGGCCATCCAGTCCAGCCCTCACAATCGCATGAATATCACTCAGCTGTCCAGTTCCACCTCTCCATGCCCCAGCCATGTGGCACAGGGTCAAGGCTGTCCACAACACTCAAAATGCATTTCAAATGGAAGGCCAGAAACCTCAACATGCCAGAGGAAGGAAGCAAAAGGAAACAAATTGTCACCTCTGTCTTTGGCCCAGACAATAAGAGGGCTGTAATAAGTGGAAATGTTGCTGCTGAGCCATATCCTATTACCAATCCTCAGACTGCCCAAGCCCCTCCCTAGGTATCATTCCCTGTGAGATTTTCACTGAACTAGGAAGAAAACAGTTTCTTATCAGTATTTTGCTGCCTCTCCCCAAATGCAGAGTTTTGGTGATAGCCAGGTTTCTTCCTAGGGTTTCCAGATATAGATGAGAAGGGCTCTGCAGTTCATGTGCACTCTCACACAGGGGACTGCAGTGTGCTGACAGCATCCCCAAATCCCACAGCTTGGCCTTGGTCACCTTCAAGCTGTACATGCAGCACATGGCGAATACGTTGAGTGCAGTCTGGACACCTTGGACCTGCTGTGCACAAATGGTGGAGATTTTTATATGGTCAGGAAGTTCCATGTGTGCTGAAGACATCAGATTTCCTGCACGGTGCTTGCTCCTGGAGCCTGACACATCCAGCACGGCTGCTGTACCCTCCCTGCACTGTGCAGTTTCTCTGCCCATACCCATGGTATCTTGTCCAGACTCCTGCATGTTCTCAGCTAGGGCAAACACACTGCCCTGCCTGAGCTGCAGACCACCAGTAGACCCAGCTGCAGGGCCTTTGAAGCAAATCTTTAAAAAACCCAGGAGGTTTATCCTATTCTTGCAATAGGGTAATTTGCTAACCCAGGAGGGATGCTAAGGAGCTAATGCCCTCAGTGTGTGGAAAGCACAGCAAACTCATGCCTGTTAACCTTAGCAGCCTTGTTCTTTGAGGACAGCAGAGAGTGAAAGGCTAATGCAGCTGCTAAGTACTCACCAGGGACTCTGGAGACCTGGGCATCTCGTGGCTTCCCAAGGAGCCCAGGCTGGTGACTGAGACCCATCTGAGCTTGGGTACTTCATGGGAATTTTGCTTCAGGAAACCTTGGAGCTCTGCAATAAGAAGTGCTGCTCAGTTGAGTTTTTCCTTGTCTGAGGAGGTGGCTCTGAGTCACCTCCATGGGTCTGGGCACAGCCTTCATGCTCCCACTCAGCACCATGCCACAGCAGCTGCTGCTCCTGTGCCTGCCCCGGCTGCAGGAGGCATCCAGGGCAAAAAAAATGGTTGATTGAGGATTATTAAAGGGAGAAAGCCTTTTCTCCCAGGGCAGGAGCTCCCAATGTTGCACAGCTCCCCCAGAGCTTGTTCACTGGAAAAGTCAGTTCCTGGAACCACTCATGGTAGGTTGAATTTAAGAATGGTGTTCTTCCTTCCCAGAATGGGAAGGATTTTATTTTTAGGTTTTGGAAATTTCTCAGAGAAACGATTGAAGTTGACATATCATTTAGGAAGTGAGCATGACTGACTTTTTATTGGAGTAATAGAAACTGAAAGATGAAAATTGAACAAAATATTTTGACTTATAGGGATTGCAATGTTGCACTTAAAGCAAAGTGTTCAGAGTGTCTTCAGAAGTCCTTTTTCAGCCAGGCACCCAGCTTTCTCCTGCAGTCCTAGGGAAGGAAAGAGGGATACAGGGACATGGCAGCATCCAAACCCCCTTCTCTCAGCTGTGGAGACAGCATTGTCCTTTGCAACATCCTTGTGCAACACGTACATGCAGCTTTTTAGAGCTCATACTTGCAGCTGAGAAACTGCATCACAAATTTTCCCCTGAGCAGATTTTCATGTTACTGACAAATCCTTCAACATAAAGTCTATTATTGAAAATATTCAGCAAAAAATGTAGAGTATCAGGGAGAATTTTCTCTGTCTTCCTGCGTGTGATCTCTTTTGAATTGTGGTTGCTTGGTAAAGGCAAAACTTGTGGAGTTGCACAACTTTCCCTACTCAAGGAAATCTCCCCTTAGACTTCAGTGGGATTTTCACATGGGCAAAAGTCTGGAATTCATCCGCGATGGTGAAAGAGATCATTCTTGTGTTTAGTTGTACAGGTTTCATAAAGGAAAAGGGGGAATCAAAACCTGTTTTTTCACATTAAATGGTTTTTATGTGAGATCTACGTTAGCTCTACTGAGCTAATTTCAGTCAAATCGGTGTGTGTGTGTATGTGTGTGTGTATGTTGTGTGTAACCCTGGTGACTGACTGCTCTGGAGCCTATACATACGAAGACTTCAATCAAGATTAGTTAAAATGTAATAAATCTAAGTAGGCAGACATGGTCTGCCCTGACTATTAATAGTAGGAGTGGGGAACTCAACAACTGCTGGTTGCTCAAAGGGCTTAAATGGATAAAATGAAACAGAAGGTATACGTTTTATTATAGGGTGTCACAGTGTTATCAGATGCGTGGAAATCATCCTTGCAATGTTACCGCACCACTAAATCTTGCATGCAGGCTGAATGAAGAGGATTATTTCCAATATCCTTTTGCTCATCTACTGTCACAGCTTTTCCATATTTGACTTTGGGAAAAGAGTTTGCAAAATGAAGAGTCATGGCAACACTGTGTGCTAGCACCAAATCAAATCAGTCATGTGCTGCTCTCATTGGTACATCAGAAGAAGTTACTAAGCCAGCAGAAATGGCTCAAGATCCTTTGCAGGGGTCCATTGGTATTTGAGTTTATATCCATTTCAAAGGGAAGAAGATGTGGATAAAGCACTTTATGGCAGACTGGCATATAGCTCTTCTGGATGTAAGAGAACAGGCAACTTGGTCCAGTATGTCCAAGGAGAAGTGCATTTAGACCTGGATTTTATTTTCATTTCTTTATTTTGTCTGACTCCAGTTCAGATGCTGCTTCTTAATCCTTGCACACCTTTAGACCCTCTTGGGCACTGGGGCTGCCAGTTGTGTGGCACAAGCACTGCTTCTCAACACACGCTTATTCAAGGACTACCCCAATGTGCCCAATCTTAGTTTCAGTATGAGGTATCATGATTCTAATATAACCTGTAGGTTGGCTTGAAATATTTTTAAATATACTTACAATATGGCCCTCTGTGTGGGTATGTAGCTGGGATTAGCAGGTTTTCTGCAGATATCTCTAGAAATGCTAGAAATGAACAATGGAAAAGAAAACCTAATTTCCATTACTTTCTCTTGCCTCTTCCAGAAAAATGACAAAATATATTAGAATGTTGGAAGTGAGACACATTTGTTTGACTATGGCTAGACTTCTGGTAATAGCTATTAGAGACTTCCAAAGTTCCCTGTTTTTCTTGCAGCTTTCAAATTCATTGTACTATGAAGGATGGCAACAACGGTGATGAGGGATTTTCCTTTTGTTGGCACAATATAAAATCATGTCCATCTTGCTCATGTTTTCCATATGGACCTAGGCGTCTGCTTTCTGCTTAGTTTTCCAGACTTGAATATAGATCTACAAGTTGAACCTTTGGTCCAGTGACCCCTTCAAATGGTGCAACTTCCTGATAATCTACAGCAGCCTTAGGGAAACCCAGCGATGGTAACCAATGAAACAGTGTAAAGCCCATAAGGGTTACCTTGGAAAATGGGAGTTCATCTTGAAAGGCTATTTGTTCACTTGATGGGCTCCATTAGATTCATTTATTCACACAACAGAGCGCTCTTAGACTGTCCTAAGGGACTACTCAAAATTAAGGAGACATAGGTAAGCAACTGAGGCCCAGATGAACCGTTGGGTACCAGTGGTACAGACATTTATCTGAGGCACTATTGCTTGTATTGCGTGTTGCAGAGCAACCCTTCCTAGGGCTGCACCACCCCCATCTATAACGATCCCTCATTTCTTGGATCTGAGGGAGTTTTCACTTACTGTCTTTGCTGCCCTCCCTCCAGCTACAACCACTGTCCAGACCTGCTGGTTATGCAAGGTCATACAAGGGTTAGCAGTCCTCCCTTGAGCTTCCCATCACATACAAGGCTTAAAAAATAGCATATTGGGCTATAGATGCATGCGCAGAGACTGCCACATGGTGCTCCTTCCCAAGGGGAAGCCTGGGGCTGGCACAAATGCATCATATCTAAAAAAAGACTGAGGACCTTCCTGGGACACCAAGTGACACAAATTGACTGTGTCCATGCTCCATAGCATTTGGGCCTGGATCTCCTTTGCCCCATGCGATGACCCTCCAACACTAATACTTTTTACCTATTTTTTGCATCTCAAACTACCTGCAGCACCGGGATCATGTTGTTACTAGTCAGAGTGGTTGAAATGGAGGTTATGCACTGTGTGCCCTGGTGAGAAGCCATGGGAAGATGCAAGCATATGGGGCTATGCTCCATGCTGCAAAGATAGGAGATGGTAAGAACATGCAATAGGCCAGGGTTACCCATGTAATCCATTGCATAGGGGCCAGTACCAGCTATACCATGCATCCTGCACGGTCAGGAAAATATAACAGGGTTTTTCCCAGAAAGGGAAAAACGGGTTGTATCTTCTATAGACCAATGGGGATGTCCTGTAGTGCCTGCGCTGTGTTGGCTGACTCTCTTCTCTCTGGCCATCTGGAACTAGGAAAAGCAACATATAGCGTGTGAAGTCAGATGACAACAGCTGAAGCTGGAAAAGAGAAGCAGAGAGAGAGGAAGCTGTCTGTACTGCCAGAAACTATTCTCCTAGATACAGGGGTTTCATCTATTTAGCAATAAATGTCAGAGATCAGAAAAAAAATATAGATGAGCCCCAAAATGAGGAAGATAGACCTATGAGAAATATTAAGTTTTATATTGAAAAAAACAATTTAAAATATTGATAGTGATCTATTAAAATGCTTGAAATACACAATTTTCTTTCTTATTTTTCCCCTTTTACTCTTCATTCCAAGTCCCTTTGTTCCTCACTTGTCACTCAATGTCACATAGATTTTATGATATCTGAGGCTGCGTTTTCTTTTCAGCTTTCTTACGATCATCTGTTTGCACGTGTCTCATTTCTCTTTTAGTCATTCTGGATGCAAATCATCTGACGCAATTTTAGCCATTTGAGAGTGAGCTACTGACTCAAGTTGGTCTTCTGGGCTCATTTTACCATGGGCAGAGAGAGACCCAGCTGGCAGTTTATCCCATGCTCTCTAAGAAGGGGCAAAAGGCTTAGCTTACCTTTCACTAGACATCTAAGACAGCGAAGAAAGAGAGTGTCATCTGTGACTTTCCAATTACTGCATGGTAGTGGACTTAAAAGGAGAAAAGGAAGAATAAAAAAAAGACAAGCTATAATTTGAAAGAAAAAAAAATTTCTGCATTTGTCAGAAAAGGAAAAATCTCCTTTTGAGAAATATTATATTTAGGAAAATCCAAAAATTTTCACAGAAATTCCAAATTTTGGGCAGAAAGGGCATATTAAGCAAAAACCCAATGCAAATCGGATTTACAGACATTATTTCTCTAACATTCTTCAGGACGTAGTTGGATACTTTGTGAAAGGTAAGAGAATACTTTAAGCAAGAACAACCTCTAAGCAGTTATGAGCGAGCTGTCGCAGACCACAGAGCGGATGTGTTCTGTAATGCGGCAGATACACCGTCACAGGCTGCGCTCTGCGCTGGCAACGGGGGAACCCAGCACAGGGAGCAGAAACACATTTTATCTGGAAGCCTAGTACATTCACTAGAAAAAACAATAAAGCTGAACCAAGTATTAAGTTGATCTAAAATTTGAAGAAAATCACAGCATTTTCTTTTTTCAAAGAAAAGCAAATCTGTGTAACTTGATGTGATATTTAAGTGCCTCTATCTTCACTTCCCTGTCAGCCCCACACCATCACTTGACAGCTCTTCATTTCTTCCTATTTGTCTCAATTAAAAGGTCAAAGGTAATTTTCCAGCTGATATTCCTTCCTGAAATTTTTAATTCCTTTTTTCCAACATCCTATTCAATATCTATCTCTCCACACATGAATAAATTACTTAATAAAATTGGGGGGGGGGGGGGGGGGAGAAAAAACTNAAGGGGGGGGGGGGGGGGGGGGAGAACAAACAAAAAAACCAAACCAAAACCAAACAGCGAGACAATGTTAGGAAAAACCCCAAATAATTCACAAATTATGGATAACAAATAAATACTACTAATGCGATATGAATTTTGATGCCATGGGGATGCTCTTCAACCTGAAACCTGTCCAGTCACTTTGCCCCTTCCCAGGGTCTGGCTCCATCACTGGTTTGCACAGATGTTTGCATGTGCCATTGCAGGGAGGTGAAAACCCGGTTGTGCCGGGTGCATCCTGCTGCAGGGTGCTGCCGTGGCCATCAGATGTGAACCATAGGTAGCTTGATAAAGGTGTTCAAGCCAGGGTTTCAGGCCACACACCTTTCTGCTTTCTCCTGAGCAGATCCGACCTGCAATAATCCTCAGCCTTTGGAGAAGGGTCCCCTGGAGTGGTGCTCCGCATAACGCCACTTTGCAGATACCGGCTTGCCAGCTGAGCCCCAGCGTTAGTGTGCAATTGCACTGAATGGGACCAACCTTCTTTCTTCTCATTTTAGTAGTGATTTATTCAATTGGAAATTACCCCCTCTGGAAAATCGGTATTTCCCTGGTTTATAGGGACATATGAATGTACAGCCCCTTCTGCAAACAGAAGTTTAATTTACTTCCCAGTTGCTGTGAACTGCAGTGATATTAACAGCACTAGTGTCCTGTATCATCATGGCTGAGGTCAGGCTTTAATCTTTGCAAGTTCCTGCCCAACAAACAGGTCTTTTGTCAATGAATTTGTTTGTAAGGCTGTCAGAAGGAATCACTTTTTATTTTTAAAAGCACTATCCTCGTAATGTACCTGGCTCACCATTATTCCAGGCTTGTCGCCCCTTGTGAGCATTAACTGAGATGCTCAGACAGAGCCTGTGAAAAGAGGAATTCTGCAGATGGGGAAACTGAGGCACGGAGTGGCAGTGTGGCCAGGCCAGAGTCAATGGGGATTTTTCCCCTGGTTGTGTTGCCCTGCCATCAGGATTTGCCAGAACTGGCAGCCCAACAGCAATTATAACTCCCAGGCCATGATTTGATCGCCCTTTCTCCTGCAAAGTATTTCCCTTCGGACTGATGCCAGAGTTCAAGATTGCATGCTGGTGACCAGCAGATGCAGGCAGCACTTTGGCAAAGCATGTTGGATCCTTCATGACTTCCTTGGTATTCTCAGCTGCCTCCAGCCAATTTCTGCCTCCCCACTATCTTCCCGCAGGTCTTTTTCATCACCTCAAAGCTGGTAAATCAATGTGTTTCTGCCTCCAAGTGCCTTTGTGCTAAATTCATTGGTGTTCATAAACATGCGAAGGCAACTATAAAAGTGCAAAAAAATGAATATATGTTAATGTATTCTGTGATCATAAAACCAGAAAAGGGAGAAAAGAAAGCAGTGATTTTGTCTCTCTAGAAAGAATAATTTAAGAAACATTATCAAACATAGCTAGAGGACATGGCCAATGACTTTATTTCAGGTCTTTCCCTCCATACTGACCGGCTCATAAATGAGGTATCTTTTCAACCTTATGTACTTCCCAAGCTGCAAATAATCTGCAACATCAGTGATTCCAGTCTCATTTATTTTCATCAATGTGACTTCATTTTTCAATAGAAAGCACAGTGCCACACATTTTGCCTACAGCTGGAATAACACGCAAGTTGTTAGCTGTTAAATTCACCCAAGGGGAGCAGTTTAAGGTAAAGCAGTATTAGCCTGGAGCACATGTCACAGTATGACAGAAACCCTTGAAAATGAAAATAAAAAATGCAAATCTGCCCTCTGTGTCGTCTGTTACACCGTGTCACCAGTTGAGCTTTAAACATTAAGAGAACAGCCTTGCTTGATTTTTTACTCCCAGGTTGGTTCTTTAGCTCAGTGAACAGATATTACTCTGTCAAATAACTCCTGTGTAATTTGAACTACACTACAAGATTAATCCCTTCTTATTTTTTTTAGAGGACAACCTGATGGAAAGAGCTGCAGTTAGCAGGTGGGCTTGTGGCAAAGAAAAGAGAGCAAGGATCAATTATAGCCTTGAACGTGGCTGCTCAACTATGTATCAGATAACCACCAATTCCCTTAAAATCTGTCACTACCCAGCAGTTGCTATGCAAGGGTGAGCGCGAGGCTGCTTAGTTCGTGTTCATAACCAGGCCAGGTGGGTGATGCCTTTTAAGGAGAAGCAGCAGGAGGAATGCATTGGGACCCAGGACGAACAGCCCTGTCGTTTTTCCCAGAATAAAATGTACCTGATGGCCTAGGAGCTTTAGTCTTGTCTGCAAAGGATTTTTGCAGGGGGATTTCAGAAAAGCAGATCCCTGTCAATAAGGTTGTGATGGTGCTGAGTAATATGGCAATGGCCTGCAACAGGCGGTATTTTCTTCTTTTAAATTTGCCCTTATAGACCGGACTGGGTCAAGCTTTGATAGCATGGATATTTGGGGGCAACGAATGGATCCCATCTGGGAAGTGCTTGCTTTCTCCTGGACTCAGCCCCCTTCTGAATATCCTCAGGTCTTTCACTGTATCATATGTTTCTGTGCAATTCTAAGAAGCAGAAGTGATTTTTTCTCCTCCTGCTGGCACAATTGCATGAATGTCCTCATTTCAAAGCAGCCCGTAGGGGAAAGCACAAAAGCTGGTGGTTGGTTTAATTGGTCAGACAAGATTATTGCAGGTAAAGGTTTAAAATTGCTCCCTTATCTGTGGGAATACATGCTAAGCTCTTTGATGAGAGAAAGAACATACTGGTTCCTCATCTCACCTTTTTGAACGATCCTCTGAACGTGGTTAAACATCTGGCTGATCCAGCTGCCACGTTTATCTCATCAGATCTTCATGTTCACCAAGACAAATCAAACTCAGTGCTTTATTCCACCTCTTGCTGCCTCACCTGACAGCAGTTTTACTTGCACTGCTGAAACAAACAATGGAAAAGAGACCCAAGAGCACGAGACCCACCAACACGGCAGTCCTGAAGGGCAAAAGACATTTTTCAAGAAGGAAATCTTAAAGGCTCAGGAGCAGGCCATCCCCATGTGCCGAAAGACAGGCCGGCAGGGAAGACCGGCCTGGCTGAACAGAGAGCTTTGGCTTTTCCCGCAGCATTCTCCTGGAGAAACTGCGTGCTCGTGGCTTGGACAGGCGTACGCTTCGCTGGGTAAGAAAAACGGCTGGATGGCCGGCCCAAGAGTTGTGGTGAATGGAGTTAAATCCAGTTGACAGCCGGTCACAAGTGGTGTTCCCCAGGGCTCAGTACTGGGGCCAGTTCTCTTTAATATCTTTATCANACTACGAGAAGGACATTGAGGTGCTGGAATGTGTCCAGAGAAGAGCAATGATGCTGGTGAAGGGTCTAGAGCACAAATCTGATGAGAAGCAGCTGAAGGAGCAGGGATTGTTTAGCCTGGAGAAGGAGGCTGAGGTGAGATCTTATCGCTCTCTACAGCTACCTGGAAGGAGGTTGTAGCCAGGTGGGTGTCAGTCTCTTCTCCCAAGTAACAAGTGATAGGACAAGAGCAAATGGCCTCAGGTTGTGCCAGGGGAAGTTTAGATTGGGTATTAGGAAAAATTTCTTCACCAAGAGGGTTGTCGAGCACTGGAACAGGCTGCCCAGGGAAGTGGTTGAGTCACCTTCCCTGAAGGTATTTAAAAGACATGTGGAGATGGTGCTTAAGGACATGGTTTAGTGCCAAATTGCCATTGATCCTGTAGAAAAACAAAGAGAAAGGTAATTGAAAGAATGAAGATAGTTGAGCAACAGGTGAAAAAAGGAAGGGGCAATGGGACACATCCCTTACGAGGTGATCACAGACGAAGCTGTCTCCACAGCTGGGTGTTTTTCAAGTGCATTGCAGACCAAAGCTGATTCATAGCTGTTCTCCAGCAAATCTTTTTAGATCATGAAGCAAGACTGTAAAGAAGACAAAGTCCTGATCAGAGGTCAGTCAAGAACCAAGGCAAAACAAATACGACAAAACAAATACAATGCCAAGAGACCAGTAAATTCTTAAGTGTGAAGAAATGAAGCTATGTTTTCAGAAGTCACTCAAAAGATTGAGATAATGGGAGCTCAGAGACTTGTGGTTGCCACTATATAACAGGACAGCTGAAGCCAGGGGCTGCTCCCAGCTGTCCTCTCCACGTTCCCCATCTGAGAGAGGCGCCTCTGCTGCGGAGGCTAAGCAGGATGTCTGTCTGCCTCAGCCGTTGCATTTTTGACTCCACATGAGTCAAGACCCTTAGGTTCCTCCTTTTGAAGATGGGGTGTAGGTCCTTACATCTTTTAGTTGTGTATAAAAATACTTACCAAGAACCAGACATAGAATTACAGGGCAGTGACTCACAATTGTCTGTTATTTACTAAATATTTTTATGGTATACTAAGCACTTATTATGTTCTTCAGTGCCCTCCAAGGGGAATTGTTGCAAACACATTTTGAGAGATGGTGTCTGTCCCAAAGCACTTGTAGTCTGGACAGACAAGACAGACAAAGTGTGGAAGGATAAACAGTGGGGCAGATAAGTGATTTGCCCGAGGTCATAGCATTAAAACTGGGACTGGCTCTCCTGATGCCCCGTTCCATGTCTGATACTTTGTCCACTCAGTTCTGATGCTCTGTTATTCCTGGCTATGGAAAAAGTTCACTGAAAAATATGGCAAAACAGATAATTACCAATGAATGACAGGGAATTCACCCGATGCCTATTTACAGGAGGAGTTATTACAGAGGAATTAACCCTCAGGGTTCTCTGCTCCATGAAAACAGGTTGGTTATCTTTGATACCATTTGTATTTTCTCTCTTCTGAAATGGTACTTTACTTGCATGTGATAGGAGACTAATTGCAACAGTTCTTGATGTGTGTCCTATTACTGTCCCATAGCTACGAGTGATATATCCACAGCATTTCATCTCATCTGTGGCAGAGTGGATGGTACCCCCTGGTACCTCCTGGTACCACAGGGATGTCCTCTAACAGCTGCACAGGGGATGACAAGCAAAACCCCTGGCTGCTCTCCCCAGCCGCCAGCTTTGCAATCCTATCCTTAGTTCCGCCGGTGGCTAGTTTTGGGGAGACCATCCATGCCATCCTGTGAACTCGGGGTGCTCCACATGCCTGTCGTGTCTCCGTCGCCTGTCTCATGTTGCAGAGGTGTCGTTTGGATGTTTCCCGTGTTACCAGGAGGCGACGGCGATGTGTGCTCAGAGCACCATAAGACCTGCAGACAGAAAGGGAAGGGGAGAGGATTACAGCTGCCACCTAGAAACCTCGAAAGAGGCACTGGAAAAGCTGGAGCCGTAAGCTAAATGTTAACACCTGCCTCTGAGAGCTCTCTGCTTTATCTGCAATTGGAATATTTGTCCTTGAAGCAGCTCAGCTATGCCCCTGAGGAGGAAGAGCAGTGAGAATATCTGAGGGCACTCTAAGAGCCACTGAGCTCCAGGAAACAAAAATGTGTGTATCTTAGGCTTCTGTGGTTCCTGTGACATCTTGCTAGATGTTGGAAAGATAGTCAAGTTTTAAGAAAAACAAAGGATCCAGATGATACAAAATGAGAAAGAATTCAAGCCCTTTGCAAACCATTTTAATAACATTTAAATAACATTTTAATAACATTTATTCCTGTAGACAGGCAGCAAAGAGAGGAAGCACTGAGGGCTCATGGAGATATTCTAGCCACATGAACATACTTCTATGGCATTTACTCCTGATTTCCTAAACCCACAAATGACTGTGGATGGGAGAGGGAAGAGGAGTTCTCGTAGGAAAGGTGGAAGTGGAGCACCTTTGCCTGGTGGTGATGTACAACCAGATCTGTGAAAGGTAAAGGTTTCTCGTCCTTGGGACTGCTTTGAGGGCATTTTGTTTCTGTGTGCAGCGGGCTGCGAGTTTAAACAGGGGTGTAGAAGATCAATCCAGCTTTGAGGAGCTGCCTCTGTCTGTGGAGGCCACGGGCAGGGAAGGAGTCTCTCCTGGGGGACTGGAGGCACAGCGTGTAAGGGTAGGACCTCTGCGTGGGCAGCAGATGGGTTTGGTTGAAAGGAAGAGGTGGGTCTTGAGGCTTTTCTAAACCAAGGGGAGATGAGCTGAATCCCTCCAAGTTAGTGCAGTGGTGGAGACTGGATGAGCAAAAAGGCAAATCCCTCAGATGCTTTACCCTCCGTAACAGTGGCCTGAACCTGCAACATCAAAAGTTGGCCATCCCTAAGGTGAAGAGAAAAACGGCAGCAGTGTCCCTTGGTGTAGACCACAGTGGATCTCCCAAACAGGGGTGTGAGTATCTGAGCAAAGACATACTTACAGGAACAGGGCTAAGCCCATCATAGCTGTTCAGCTGAGTTCCCAGCAAGGTCAGGACCTGAGCAGCGGGTGAGCCCCGCTCTGTCCATGGAGAAGAGCTCCTTCCCAAGACAGCGGGAGCTGCAGAGCAGCGGGCATAAGCAGACCTTCCCCAGGTCTCACCCCTTGGCAGCAAGAAACCAGTAGAGCCGATCACCCTGCTGCTGCCGCCAGCTGCATGCCAGCGAGCCTGCCCAGCCTTGCAGCTGTTTTATCATTTTAATTAAGCTCTGCAAACCCAGAGCTGTTAGGACAGGATTCATGCCTCTGGTATTCGCTCTTGGCTCCGGTGGGGACATGCTGTCCACGGCTTTTGGGTGCCGGGGAGGGGCCCTGCGCACCGTGGCGCTGGCGGGGCACTGGTGTGTGCCTGGCAGTGACGTCCTGGTGCCTGATTCCCGTGGGGTTACTGAGCTGGCTGGATGGCACGGGGCAGGAGGAATGGGCTCCCTCAGGGCACAGGTTTGGCTGCTCTGAGTGAGGTCCAAGCCATGCTGGTAGCAATCCCACATGCTGGTGTGGGGTGACGTGATGGCCAGGCGGGGACATGGGCTGGCTCTGCTCAGGTCATTGCAAAGGCTGCGATGCCCGGGCTCTGCCCTGGCTGCCCACTGAACCGGGCAAAAAGTCAGGCTTTTGTAAATGGGCACAGCACCAACCTCCTCTCCAAGGAGATGTGGAGGTTGAATGTGAGGTTGCTTTGGTCCAGCCTGGTGTGCTGTTGTAGCACTTCCTGCAGGTTTCCCAGTGAGCCTCTGTGGCCCCCAGCGAGCCCCAGCCCGGCGGGGAGGCGGCGTGCCCAGGCTCGGCATGCCGGGGCATCTTTCCAGCCTCTTTCACAGGGGCCATGCCTTCCCTCCCCTGCCGGCCCATGCCGCCTGCCCACGCTGTCTTGAGCACTTCCTGCAAGCACCAGCGATGCTGGGTACAAACCCCCAGGCGCTCCAAAAAGGTGCGTGGCACTTTCCTGAGGAGGCTTGGAGGTATGTGCCACGGGCAGCCTTCTTGGTGGACATCTCTGCAGGTTGCAGCTCCAAGCTGGCTCTCCTTCACCCCAGGATGAGAAGGAGTCACCTGGTTAGTGCCAGAGCGGTCACTTCAGCATTGCCTCTGGGTTTGAATGGGAAGGGAACCTGCTGTGTTACTCCCTCCAGCAGCTCCTGAGGAGCACATTTCTTTCTACAGGTAAAAGAATAAGGATTTTGCTTTGTTTCCATTTTCAAAAGCAAAAGATCTCAGCGCAAACATTTGTTTAGATGTAATAGCCCAACTAAGCTTTGAATTCATGTGGTCACAAAAAGTGACGTCTTATCAACATTCATAAGAACTTGCAACATGTGCAACTTTCCCTTTGCTTCTTTAGAGGCGATGGGTGATGTGTTACAGTGCTGCAGAATGTGCTCCTGCAAGGAAGGGGAAAGGCATGCCTGCGGGGCGGGCTCCAGGAAAAAAGGACCAAGCTCTCACCATCCACATGCATGAGAAAATCCGGAGTATCATCTGTAGCTGAAGTTAGTGGAGCTGCGCCAGCTCTGTGCCACCGTAGCTGAGATCACACTTTAGCCTGACACATCTCCCAGCAGCCTCAACAGCAACACCACAGTGCACCTTGGCACCGGGACAGGATCACGCGTGCAGGTGTGCCTTCTTCCCTCCAGTGCCATCTCCATCCCCACGCAGCTGAGGGTCTGTTTATCCTCCCAGGACTTTCAAGATATTTTGTTTGATTTTTTTTGTTACCGATGAAGGATTTATATTGTACTTAATGCAGTAATTTGGCTTTTAATTGTTTTCTCTTCGAGGAAATGACTTCAAACTTTTATTGTTGTTGTTTTAAAAGTTAAAATAGCTTCTTTCCCATCGTGTTTCCTCCCTTCCTCAAAAGAAATGTCATTTATAGGACACCGGTGTCTGCACCCAGTGTTTAATTGCTTGTGGAAACTTGTCTGTCTATCTGTGTGTGTGTGTGTCAGCTGTTTTATACAAGAATCAGAAGTGTATTTAAAGAAAAAAAAATGATAAAAGAAAATGGAGTGGAATAAAAAGTATAGCTGAAGGGTTTTGACTGGTATCTCCATATCAAGAAAAGTTACATCACCTGTGAAAACATCAGATATACCCTTACAGCTCTGCAGTCATTATCCTTATTAGCAGTGCTGTTATTACTGCTGGAACAAGTGTGAGCTCAGGGCCATGGAAGCGCGAGGGCTCAGGACCACATCCTGCAGCATACGTGATGGGGGGCCTGACCTAGACCAGCAACAGTAAACAAAGTTGTACAGAAGAGATGAAGAAGCATTTTTGGTAGCTGCATTTTTGGAAGAAGTGTTTTTTGGGGAAGGAGCCTTTTAGAAAAATCTTTTTGTTGTTTTTTTCTTGTATGCTGTGCTCAGCTTCTACTCGCTGCTGCCGGTGTCACGGTGCTGGGACTCAGCCGGGCACTTCTCTGATCTGCCTCTGGGGACATGTGTCAGGAGGGCAAATCCTGCCTATTCACCTCAGAAATGACCCCAAACACAGCAGAGCCACTGGTATAAGAAATTGGGCAGGTTCCTAGAAAGGAGGGAAGTTTATTTATAAAGCTCTCCCCTAGACAAAAATTGCCTGTAGCCTGGCAGAGGTCTGCCCGCTAGACCATGGGAGAGGCACACACCAAGTCCGCCTCCACCTTCAGCCACCAGCAGCTCCCCAAAAATGCCACCCAATCTTCCCGCTCTCCCAGGGACCGTGAAAAACTTAAGTGCCTGGTTTAAAAGCAAAGAGGAGAGAGATGGACACCTCTGAGAGTGTGTCTCACCCTAAGGGGGATATTGAGAGGAAACGGCTGCTTCTTTTCATAGGCTCGTCGCTTGCCCCGTTGGTGACAGAAAAAGACCAGTCTGATTCGGCATATTCCCTTTAAAAGGGACTATTCCAGGCAGATTGGCAGAATTAAATCTGACCAAAGGTGGATATTTTTGTAAAGAAATTATATTAAAGAAAAGCCAACCCCCTTTCATAGGAAGCCACCCACTTTCTGCATGCCAGCTGCTCCGCTGCCTGGAAGCTTTCCAGACAAAGTGCAAAAAAGTTTCTGGATAGGCTGCAAATTAATTCCGCAGCAGTTCATTTGTT
Source organism: Aramus guarauna (assembly GCA_013400195.1). Taxonomy (NCBI): domain Eukaryota; kingdom Metazoa; phylum Chordata; class Aves; order Gruiformes; family Aramidae; genus Aramus; species Aramus guarauna. Next base: position 283,647 of record VXBL01004081.1, on the reverse strand, counting down.
TCCCTTAGCTGCATGTACCAATTGCAAATAAGGTTAACAGATGATACTTGCTACTTAGAATAGTTTATAAAACACTACAGGAATTATTTATAGCCTGCCTTCTCTTACATGCTTGGAGATTTGAATTGAGGTTCAAGAAATCAAGGTCTCCAGTACAAGTTAAAAACCCTCTTGTGAAAGTTTCATAAATTACCATCAAGGGTTAACATTGTACAGACTTATACCACTCCAGCTGGTATCCTGGAAGATGGGTTTGCCACTTCATCAGAGAGAGGAATCACACCAGTGTTCACAAGGAAACAAGAAAACCGAGGAATTGATATTCATATTGTTCTGCATGGGTTGGGTCCTCTGCTGATCTGTGCTGCTGGAGCTCCGCTGCAATCAGCTGTACCACTACAATCTGCCCCAAGCTGGGGCTCCAGATTACAAAAACTAAGAAGTGCCCTTAATTTAAATGTCAGCATTTTACAAATAAGCCTCCAGATAAATCCCTGCACTCCTCACTATGCACTGTGTCTCATTTTTAGATAGTACCAACATCCCATTTATAGGCCAATTAGGACATTAATATACATACATATCTGTAAGCGCATGTATGGATGTGGATATAATTTTATGGCTAGCATGTTAACAGGAGTATCACAGACCCAGACTGCATTGCTGTCTCCTCCAAGTCATCACCAGAAGCATCTCTTTTCCAGATCAGTCATCACAGAATTATAGAATCATAGAATGGTTTGGGTTGGAAGGGACCTTAAAGACCATCTAGTTCCAACCCCTCTACCATGGGCAGGGACACCCTCCACCAGACCAGGTTGCCCAAAGCCCCATCCAGCCTGGCCTTGAACACTGCCAGGGATGGGGCATCCACAGCTTCTCTGGGAAACTTCCAGTGTTCCAGTGGAACACTGGAAACTGTTCCAGTGCCTCACCACCCTCACAGTAAAGAATTTCTTCCTAATATCTAACCTAAATCTGCCCTCTTTTAGCTTAAACCCATTCCCCCTTGTCCTGTCACTACAGTCCCTAAACAGGATAAACAGTCACTCCTCAGCTTTCCGGTAGGCCCCTTCAGGTACTGGAAGGCCTCCTTTTCTCCAGGCTGAACAACCCCAACTCTCTCAGCCTGTGCTCACAGGAGAGGTGCTCCAGCCCTCTGATCAACTTCATGGCCTCCTCTGGACTCAGCCTAGACTCATCTCCTCTTCAAGCACATTTAACCCCTCAGACCTCATGGTTATGGGATAGTGTTGGACTGGATCACTCCAACTTAGCAGCTGGTTATATATGAACCTGGAAAAGTCCTTCAGCATGTACTGTTACCTTTTTTGCATTTAAAAATGAGATGGATCACTTATTCTTAAGAATGGTCCTGAGGTATACCTACAGCACCATAAGAGATTAAAAAATTAGCACTCTTCAGCCTCAGAAAGAAGTGAATCAATACTTCCAAAGACTGCTGAACAAACTCTGTGCTGGAGAACCCCTTTGGAAAGAAAACAAGCCAGAAATGCCTGTGCTAGCAAGACTGTGACTATTTCCATAGGCTCTACCAGCACTTGTGATACCGCTGCCAGTTTAGCTCTGCTCCCATGAGGAGAACTTGCAAAGGTCTGGAGCTATTGAAGGTAAATCTGGTTCACCTTTCTCCTCCATCCTGCTTGCGAACAATGGTGACTCACCTTTCCAGGGAAAGCTTGTACATGACATGTGAGGTGACCATGAGGACTTCAGATAATAGGCTGGAGATGGCTGCAGACATTTCCAAAGGCATAAACATCATGTAGCACTGAGCTCTGCACAGTGAGCAGCAAGTACAAGGCATCCAGTACATGTAAGTGCCAGGAAGTGCCTGGTATTTGAAGAATTTATGCACTCATTGTTCACATGAACATCAAGTCCCAGGGAGCCTAGTCACCCAGAAACAAGACAGGCACTGTGGGCATTTGCAGACCAGCCATATCACCATGCTGACTTTGTCAGAGTCAAATACCACTTGGTTTGAACTGAGGGTCTCTTCAGCTTGCATGCAGAATCATAGCTTCTCTTTTCCTTGAGTCCCTCTAGGTTTGAACCAGGGATCAAGTGGGAGTTAGATACATGGCTCTTGACTTCTTTCAAAGGCAGGTGAAACAGCACTTACTTCCTTGCATTCCTTCAGGGACCTCCTGTCCAATAGGAGGGATCTAATGACCTAGTCCATATGAAGCCCTTGAGATACTGCTTTTGCTTCAAAGACTGAAAGCAAATTTTGTGCTTTTACCTTATGCGGTTGAAGGGTGGGAGGTACAGAGGGCACGTCTGTCTGTCTGTCTGAGGGATCAATAGCAAGTAATGGCAGTGCCTTGTCACAAAAAGGCTAGAAGATAAAAATCTTGCTAGTTGCCATTCAGGATTTGTTGTCACCATGCAGGGACTGCCTCAAACACTGCAGGGCCCTCAGTGTGGGTCAGAAGTGAGACTCCAAATGATTTTGAAAAAGCAATTTTGTTTTCCACCCCAAATTCAGATCCTTAACTCCTTCCAAGGCATCTTCTTACACCTGATACCCTCTGCCTCTCCCAGTACTCTGCCACTCAACCACCACCTCCTTGGTTGCCATCCTCACTCTTAGAGTGCATGAGGACTATGCTGAGAGCCCTGCCCTCCCTGCGAGCAGGTGACCATGCCCCATGGCCATCCAGGCATGGGCTGCTAAAGTCACACCACTGGACACTGCCATGGAGGCAGAGAAGTGACTGTGAGAGCAAAGCAATTCCACGGGCTGCACCTTTTCCATTTAAAGTATTACCTTCCCCCTTCTGTCTCTCTGTCCAAGGCCACTGGCCTCCAGATTTGTCAAAGTCTTGGTCTCAGTGGTGGCAGAGATGAGATGAGCCGGGGCATCCGGTTTGTCTCAGCTTCCTCTCATCAAGGCTGTTTTCCTTCTGCTGTTTCTCTCATTCTTGAGGTGCAGATACCTCTTCTTTCCCACCCCATTCAGCACTGGTCTGAAGTCACCACAGCTCTTGTAGGCTGTAGCATTGAGCCCAGGCCACAGTGCTGAGCCCTGAAACAGGAATCAAATCAAATGAGGACTGACCAAATGCAGCGTTAATTGGCAATAGGCAGGAACACATTTCTGCTTGAAAAACCTCCTTTTGGTAAGAGCTTGCAGAAGTCACACAGACTGGATGTGATTTCCAAACAAAGACTGCACAACACCCAGATATTGAAGACTGTTGATGGCTTCTAGAAGGGTTTGAAAACATCATCAGCACAGCATAATTATTCATAAGATGGGCCAATTTCAACGCTCAGCACAATACAGTTTTAAACAATACCTGATGAAAATCAATTTCCCAGTCTGTTGAGAGGCTGATAACATCCTTGGTGACATTGCTAGTCCCGCTGGCATGCTCATTCTCAAGTAATCAGAGGCAGATATCGCACAAGAATGTGACTCCACTAACCATTAAGAGACACTGAGCTCCTTTGTCTTCTGAAGCAGGTTTCCATGGGATTATACTGGGTAGAATAATTTAAGATTAAAAAAACAATAACAATCCTTAAATCATTTAATGGGATATTTCTTTAATCTTCCTTGTATGGAAGAAGCCAAACTAATCAGGGGTAAGGGAACACCTCTCCCCAGGGGTAAATGGCCATGAAATGCTAGCTAACATCCAATTTCTGTGGGACCAGGACATTTAGTGGTTGTTGGTATCTTTGCAAATCTCCCTCCTAGGTGAAATTGCACTCTCCCATTCTTCTGCCAAAAAGCAGTAGTCATTTTTTGTTTTCAGGGGGGCTTTCTTTTGCTAGATGAGAGTATACAGATATTCTCATCACTTTAGAGAGGCTTTCAAAACCCAGGTGCAGAGTTTTGGCATCAGCAACCTCCCCAGAGCACTTTATAGCACATAAATCTTGCTCCCGGTTAATCAAACAGTGCTGAAGTAAGCCAAGGCACTATGAGAACATAAACCGCTCTTCTCCTCCCTTCCCACTTATCAGAGGTTACTGCTGCTTCTTCAGAGGCAGAGTGAGGGGTGGGGGGTTGCTCTAAACGTGACTTTAACATTGGTAAGGATGCTGACTTTGTTGGACATGGGAATTTTCTTTGCAAAGAAGTTTTGGGAGATTTTTGCGGGGTTTTTGTTTGTTTGTTTGTTTGTTTGTTTGTTTGTTTGTTTTCCAGAACTGCCCTCAGTGGGCCAGCTGTTCTTCTGCCTTCACCCTACCCTGGAACAGGCCCTTTGACTCTCACCCGTGCAATGATTTTCACTGGCTTTAACCTCAGTTTGAGCCCTCAGCAAGGCTGGAAATGCTTTGCAATTGTGGCCAGGAACAATCACACCTTTTCTCTCAACCAAAGACTTAGCTGGGCATGTGGCTGCCTTCCTAAAACTGAAGCAGAGCAAAATGCAATGCGTTATAAATGGGATTATGTGATGACCTTTCTGTTGCAGCTGTTTTGGTCCTCCATGCTCCCAGGGTTGTGTGCTCCAGGACAAGTCAGGATGCATTGCTTTTTGTTGATGAAGAGCTTTACGAGGGTGGGAGAGGAGGTAACACCACTGAAACCATGCTTTTCCCACCAAAGGCATCTTGGAGCAACCCCCCCTTTTTGACCAAGGTTAATGCTGCAGGTGCCAGACTGGGTTAGAACCAGTGATGCACAGACTCAAGCTGAGCCATGTACAGCCAGAGGAGAAGACTGCACCTCCAACCTGTTAGGAAATCAGGATTAGCACCTGAAGCAGGGACTGAATTTAGAGGTTTGTTCAACCTCCTGCTTAACTGAAGTCCTTACTTTAATCTATAATGGCATCTTGTTTTGTCTTAATGAAGTTATGCAAAAAGTTCTTCACTTAAAAGGCCAACCCAGGATATTCTTTCTTGCCTTCAAGTTGAGATGAAAAGGACTGCCTGCAGCCTGAAAATTTGTTTCCTTAAGGAAGCGGGAAGCAAAGAACTTACTTATATTAATGCTTCATATCAAGCACCTTTGAATTTCAGGGGGTAAAAATGAGCCTCAACCCTGTTGCTGTGTCTAGATTTTCATAATCTTTTTCCCACTCTGCTGGCTCCAAGGTCAGTCTGTTGCACTTCTGCTTTGGTCTGTTTTAATTCTGGTCTCTTAGCGCTGATTTCTGTGTGCAAGACATGGAAGCCACACCCCAGTGTATGCTACTCCCAGGCATTAACAGCCTTGTGCTAAATAAACACACAAAGATACTTCTGCATCTGGTTTTATTGGCAGCAGAAAGAGACATTATATGTCTCTGGAAATCTGATAAAGCACTGACATATAAATCCTGGATTGCAAACATTGCCAGTTTAACTACACTGGACTGAATTTGCTGCAATGCTTAAGGCTGAGAATAAGACTTCACACTTTTTCTAAGTACTGTAAACCAGACAATTTTAAAATTAGCATTTGGCAATATCTACAACTTTCTAACAGCAGATAATAACCCCTCAAATTCAGTTTCTGCAGTCTGACACACTACTATAGGGTAATGACTTTTCATTTGTTCTGCCTTATTTGTGGATCATTGCACAAGACTGCCTTTCTGCCATGGATATTTAAAAAAAGCTGGATAATTGCTTGGTAAAGGCCTGGGCTGGTGCCTGAGTTTCGTGCAGCCTATACCATCCTCTGCCACACACGTCCTGCATGACCTGGATAAGTGCCTGCATTTCTCCCATTTCTCAATTTCCCATCATTGCAATGTGCATTTCCTTTCTTCTATACTTTGTCTCTAAATTCCTTGAACTAGGAAATATCACTCTGTATAAGCATCTTTATACAGGGATTACTGCAGCTCTTGTTTAATTTTTCAGATGCTGGAAGGATTATGATTAAATTATGAGCAAAAAAATTAAGACAAAAAAAAAAAAAGAGGGAAGACAAGTAACACCCTTGAATCACTTGCAAATGAGGTTTAATATTTGGAACAGGAGATCCTTGCTACAGAAGAGGATTGGCAGACTTTGTCTCTGCTACAAGCTGTGTGACCTTTCCCAGTGCTGGACTGAAATGTCTCTGCTGCCTTATTCAGGAGCCTTGAAACATCTCGATCCCTGCGGCAGCAGTGCGAGCGTGCCCCATCCTGCTGCCACCAAATCCTGTGGGAGATGTTCCTGTCCTCTCTCCTCCCTTCCCAAGCTGCCAGTTGTCACCCTTTGAAAGGAGGTGGCCAGAAGGGCGTTAGGGAGGAGGTTGGTTCTGGCAGCATTTTTCACTGTAGATGAGGAAAGCAAGCATGGTTTGGGGAAACCTGGAGCAGGGATGGACTTGAAGGATGAGTTTACAGAAGAGCAAGAGAGTAGAGTTGGGATTGTATGGGAAAAGTGGAAGAAAACATGGTCAGTAGAGCACTAAGGACAGGGCTGATGGAGAGTTTGCCACAAGTGGTGGAAGAAGATGGAAATAGCATGGACTGGGNGAGAGGTGCTCCAGCCCTTGGATCAACTTTGTGGCCCTCCTCTGGACTCGCTCCAACAGCTCAATGTCTCTCTTGTACTGGCAACCTCAGAAGAAAAAATGGGGAGTTTAGCTTTGGCTATTGCTGATAGTGAGTCCTCATGAAGAAAAACATGAGCAACCAGGACATAAGAATTTCCTTCAGACCCCGGGTTCTTCCTGGCCTAGAGAACTCAGAAGGGAAAAAAAGTCCGCATATGATTAAAATATAGTCTCTCCTCTCATAGTCCCAGTCCCTGCCCTTTTTAAGAATTACAAATCTGAGAGTTCTGGCAAGAAACTTCCCTCCCTGCTACCAAAACAGAGCCACCACCTTTCTCAGAAGACACGGCAGTCTAGTGCAGTAGTGATGGAGAAAGCCATTCCTGAAATACTCAGTTTAGCATGTTTAAAGAGGCTTCCTCAAACAAAATCAGAAAGAAGAATCCTACGAGGGATAATCTTTTCATTTAAGCACACAAAATGTGTGTTATTAGTGGTATAGCCATTCACAGTGAATGTATACGCACTACATTTAAGGAAAGTATTATCTATACATTAAAAAGTCACTCAGTGTGTTATGGAAAAAGAGTATCTACAGATAACATTGACACAAGCAAAGCTGTGAGTACTTAACTGCTTATCTTTGCTTAAGTGTCCTCTTAGAAACACACATCTTCATATGCAACTTAATTCACAGAGCTCAGGTATGAATGAAATTTGCCCCTGAGGTCTTCTATTTCATTATTTCAGATACTGGACTCGATTCTTCTCTTAGGTCCTTGATTGAAGCGGATGTGTCTGTCTGTCAAATCTGAAGAAATTTTCTGAAGAAATGTTGCTAGTGCTCTTGCCCATGTTTTGCTATAATTAAGTAGTTTCTATGTTTTGCCCTGATGAAAGCATAGGATTTGTCCTTTGGGGTCTGTGTTGCATTTATAGTTTCTAAATGAGCCTTTGTAGTTAAATCCTAGAGATGTAATTCATTGCAGATCATGGTATACAGTTAAGCTTTGTTAACTAAGAAAATATGTACTATATGTGTGCATAACAAGAATTTGAGGGCAAAATTCTTCTGTCTGAGCCACACAACAGGAGCAGAAGTGCTGGAAGATGTACCACGGCCAGCTGCTTGAGTGTGATTACTTGATATGTTCACTTTGATGGTAAAGCTAGCTTCAGATGTTCTAGTGAAGTACAAACTTTCCAAACACTGTGTTTAATAATTTATTTTTCCATTTAAATATATATCCTTCAAAAATGCATTCTTGCTGAAACAACTTAGTGACGGACATTGCGACAAGGTATAACGTAGACCTCCATCCTCTCTGTGGCTCAGAGGAGAGTTTTGCCAGGCTGGATCAGCCGAGGGGCACGGTGTGTTCGCAAGATAAAGATGAAAATACCTGCAGTGTGTACTTGTCATCCTGGAGTTCTGTGGGTTTGACACTTTACACCAGCACCACTTGAGAATCAGGGAGGGTTACTGGAGCTGAGTGTCAAGTACATGAGCCTGAGCAGCATAAATGTCACAGGAATAAGGCTGGTTTGGGAACCGGTGTTTCTTCATAAACAAGTCTCCTGCCTTTGTTTACAGACACGATTAAAGTCCGTGCACTGGTAGGTTCAAGTGCTATCTTTTCCCCCTCTTTCTTTCCCTTTTCTTCAGATAAGAGCACAGCACAGGTTATTCTGAGCTTACAGGAAATGACAATGATATTAATCACTGATTAATCAGGATCTCTAACAAAGGCTCTGCTAGTTTGAATATTCATATTGCCATGGCATTAGGAATGTCAGAATTGCCATTGTTCTGCTGATAGTGACACATCCCCGCTCTTCCCGCTCAGCATCTCCGGGATGCAGCTCCGATGAGAACGAACCGTGCTGTTTCTTCTGAGGCACAGAGACATGAAATGACTTGGCCAGATCACATGGGATCCCAGGGAGAGCCAGGAAAGGAACGCAGGTCTTCTTAATCCTGGCACAGGGAGGGAACTTTGTTTCTTATAAACAAAATAATTCGCATACCTGACATGAAAGAATGTATCAAGGTGGTGAATGTATGTGTGCCTACATGTGCTCATACATAATACATATATAATGTGTGTGAGATACATAATATTAGATGTGTAACTCATTCAGACTTGGCCAGAAAGAGCTATTGTAGTGCTGGCTGAACAAATTTATGCAAATCAGTCACTGATGAAATTAATAAGCTTTACAATATTCTTCAGGCAAATCAAATGCTTGTAGAACTGTTAGTCCTGGAGGCCCAACCTACAAAATAGGTTATAGTGGAAAAATGAGCCTTAATGGAGGGAGAAGGTATATGAAGAAGGCGTTATTTGTTGTCCTTCTGCCCACCACTGCCCCAAGACCATTCCCTGAGGATCAGCCTTGGAGCCAGGACCTTTCCTGCACAGCTGGTAGTCAGCTTGGGGAGCTTGTTGCTTTAGGAGGCTGTAGAGGCAAGGCGTGCCATCAGGGCCAACAGGGATTAGACAAATTCATAAACAAAAGGAGCAAGCAGGGATGTGCCCTCTAATGTCGCAAGTTGGAACACGGAAAATTCCAGTTAGATATAAGGCCAAAAACTTTTTTTACCATGACGGTGGTCAAATATAGCACAAGTCACCCAGAGAGGCTGTGGCATTTCCTGTCCTCGGAGGCATTCGAGACTGGACTGGACAAGTACCTGAGCAAGCTAATCTGATCAGCCCTACTTTGAATTGGACTGAGTGGTCTCCAGAGGTGTGTCCAAGCCTAAATTATTCCTTGGTTCTCTAACTGAGTAAACACCTCTTCCTTTTACTTCTCTCTCTTTCCCCTCCTCCCGGTCTGGCTTGCTTTCTCCCTAATGCAGCTGGTTTCACAGGAGGATGGGTTTGCTCTCCACTCCTGCCCAGCCACCCTCAGGCTGTGGCCTTTATGATTCCCATAATATTCTCAGGTCTCATGTCTTTTGAGGCTAATTTCTCTGCCCTTCTCCCTGGAGATTTTTGAGTGCCAGCTCCTTGAAACAGAAATGCTGGTTTCCTCAGGCAGCAGGTCCATGGTGCTCTCACTCTGTTGGGAAGCCCTGGAATTTAACCAGCCAAGGAAAGAGCTGGCCCAACGCGGCCACAAAGCAGTGGTTTCCATGGTCAAGGTGTACCGATTTCCTGATATTCATCATGCTCTGGCATTTTACCTGGCCTGTGTCCCCACATTGCCAGCCCTAGTCTGGGAAGCTTGCAAAGATCTGGTAGAAATTTTGGCTGGCCATCAACTAAGGATTCACTCAAAAAAACATCAAACAAGCTTGGCCCATCTGGCCCAGGGTCTAACCCTTTAAAAAGTGGAGGATTTACCCAGCTTAAATTGTTTTCGGTCTCTGCAGAGCAAATGCCTTGCTCTAGCTGGCCTGTCAATGCTCATTTATGTCAGTATGAAGTGGCAATGATCACATGAGATCTATTAACGGGAAAGAAGACACTGAATTTCAAGTGTCCATACTGGAACTGGGAGACTGTTTTAATGTTTTGTGAGTTTTCCTGCCCTGAAGTATTTCAAACACTCACGTCTTGTTTGCTGAACACTCTGAACAATACACATGTAGTTACAGATTGATGTCATAAATCACCTAAAGAACAAGACGATCTTTCAGAACAGAAAGGACAATTTTGAGGAAGTTTATTTTTTAAATGGCAGTATTTATCTGCTTAGTACTTTAGAAAGGGGAAAAAAACCCCAACTCTCAGCTGTTGGGCCTGAAAACACCTGGAAAACATTAGAAAAGGCCTATATTCAGCCTTTGACATTGTATGTTTCTGTGTATGTGTGAAAGCACATGTATGTATGTAAGTATATAAAAATCAAACAAAATAAAAGTGGATAGGACAAAATTTCACAAGCCAAGTTAACTCCAATGCTCAAATTTTATTTTAGATAAATATACATTTTTGAGCCAGTGTAGAGCTATGAAGCGAAACAGGAACAGACTGGATAAGCTGTGATGGAGGGCGGGTTTCTCCTTCAGAGCCTGTGCTGGAATGGCTGCATTGGCAGAGACCCCAGACGTAGATGTGCATATACTGTTAACGGGAGCTCCGTATATGATACAGTCATGCTGTGTCTCCCGGTAATATAAGATGGGTCAGAAAAATAAATCTTGGAAGGTCCTACCAAATGTTGATGTTCTGCCTCAGGAAGATTTCCAGAGTTTATCTTTGTTCTGAGTGGGGTTGAAAACCTGAAATTTCAAAATTACTGTAAGGGAAAACTTTGGGGGAAAAAACCCAAACAAACATGGACCATGGTTTGATTTTAATTCAGTCTATTAATCTGATTAATTTTGATTTTTTCAATGTTTCCATTTTGCAGTGTATTGCATGAAGATTTTCTTATAGTATGATCCATGCTATAACAGAATATAAAAATGAGAAGCTGTTTTATGGTGAAAAATGCAAATTATTCTCAGAAAGGTGGAATAGGTGGTTTCAACAACTTTTCTGCCTGATTTTACAAATCTTCCAGATTTTAACAAAACCAGTTAGCCTTACTCACATTGACATTTCTCTGCCTAGCCCAATTTTTAAATATTAAATAATTAGTAAAAGTCATACCCGATGGCCAGCAGCTCCATGTAGACAAATCCTGCTTCTAAGTTAGGCAGTTTTTCTCCTAGCCGGAGAAGGCAATGTACCATTGTAGGAGGTTGCCAAGGGATGCGACAGACTCCCTAATGTTTGAGTTCTGTAAATCAAGATCAGAGGATTTTTGAAAGGCATACTTTACATTCAGCTAGAAATCATAAGGGCAACAGCAGGAACTGTGAAGCGAAATTCCATAACTTGTGTAAATGATCAGAAAGATCTTTTTGGCCCTATATCAAGCCACAATTTTCTGGTTCAGTTCTGAGTTCAGTAAAAGGTGACATGTGCAATGATTACCCTATCTGACAAGCAGCTTTCTGTTTCAGAAGAAGTCTCCATAACAGATACAGCACAGGCTGCCTGCATGCTGGTTCTTTCATTTACTCAGGTGTGTTATTTATATCTATTTCTATGGGATCAACTTAATTACCCAAGGAGTGATAACTCCAAATTTTGCAAGTGGGGCTACTAAACACAGCAAGGGTTCAGCAGCTGGAATATGAAGTGGCTTCAAGTTAAAGAGGTGTGTGACAGCTCATGCGGTTCCCTTCGGCTGTCCTGGGAAAGGTGACATCCTCTCACCTCACACCAGCCTCTCTTTCTGTGCAAGTGATAAATTGGTGCTGTATGTTTGCTTTCTGTCATGAAGTGAACAGAGGAAACGATTACCACCACCGCTCTCTTCCAAATAATAATGAAAGTAGCCCCTTCATTTTCATAGGCTCTTCAGTATTTGGTCACCTGCCCCTCTTGAGCAAAGTGTTCTCTTCCCAGAGGCACATCACAGGAGCTGCCGACCCTGCCGAGGGTTCGGCTCGGATGCAGCTCTTCTGTGCACATGGATGAATCTCTCCTTGGTACAAAGAGGTTCTGGCTTGTGATGTCTCTGCTCTGAAAAGGTTTGTTGCAAAGCAGTTGTCTGGCAAACCCTCTGACACAGCGGAGAAATGATGCTGCTCAGTATCCCCCGTGCACCGCTATGGATTGCCAGAATTCTGAGCAGGAGCAAAAAACAAAAAGAAAGGCATGAGACTAAGTGAGGCTTCTGTCTTTATTAACAAAAAGAATGAGAGAGGGGTTAGATTTCTCTTAATTTTCACCAGTCATGTCTGTCTGCAGCTCTTCTCAGCCATTGAGAGAGGTCAGTGATGTTCTGAGATTTTAAACTGAATCCAGCTGCGGTCCTCCGTCAGGCTGCTGGACTTGAATACGCAAACCCATGCATGGTTTGGACAGGATTTCTGTGCTGATACTTTATAGGGGGGTCAACTGCTGCACTAGGTGTTTTCCTCAACACTTTCTATACACCCCTGCATAATGGCTGATCACTGCAGCAAAAAAAATATTCAGAAACTGAGGATAGGAAACAAGAGAGGAGAATCCGCACTCCTTCTCCAAAAATATCAGACCTCTGAAAATCAGTTTCCTTTCCATTTTCGTACAGAGGATGCACAGCGCTGCACCTTGAAGCTCACTTCTGCGAAGAGTTAAAGCACTTCTCTTGTATTTGCCTGCACTGCCATCATGTCCACCCCTGCCTTTTGGACTCTTTCCAGGCACGATATGTCATGAGCCTGGTGCAGCAATACCCTTCTGTAACATGCACTTTGGATGAAAAGATTTCAGGACACTTTGGGAAAATATGGTTTCTAGCAGAAGACCTGTGCTGCTGCTCTGACACCCACCGCAGGCAGAGCCCGGGCTCCTCGGCTCGCTCCGTGCCGGCAGACCTCCTGCGGGGCTGCAGCGTGCCTCTGAGTCACTGCCTGCTGCTGGTCCGCACCAAGGGAAGCAACTGCCCCCCCAGCAATCTCCCCACTTCCCTCCTTGCTCTTGTCATAATTTACTAGGGACCGATGCCAGGAGCAAATTGTCACCTGTCACCAGCTCGGCTGCACTGCTGAGTGGGTGCTGGGTGGGAAAGGAGTCCAGCTCTGCCCCTCTGCATGGGGACGGTGCTCCCTGCCCTCTCCAAAAGGCCATTTTCTGCAGCTCGGGGCTTCTCTGGAGTTTTGGAGGAGGAAGGGGCTCCCACTGCAATCTGGGCCCAGGGAAAAAGGGAGAGAAGGCAAAGAAAACTGAGAAGGAGGAGGAATGAAAAGAGGGCTCAGAGCCACTAACCAAACAGACCTGTGGCATCCAGGCGTATTGTAGTTTCAACCCATGGCCAAGTAGCCTTGGCTCTCTCAGGCCTTGGCCATGGTGGGGTTGGGGGAGAGAGGGAGGCGACAGAAGTAATAGTTTCACAAGGACACACTGTTCTTGAGCAATTTCTGTGCAGGTATAAACATGATTTCCTGCGGCACTGATTGGTACATAAGTCTCCTCACTCAAACAGGGCTGAATGCATTTGTTTACTGTGTCTGATGCAAGGAAAAATTCTGACATATGTTTTATTTATGAGTTGTCCTAACATAGTGATACTCTTTGTGTGCATGAGGTAGGGATGGAATTGGTTGCCTCTCCAGGGCTCCTAATTTGAAAGGCTGAGGACTGAGTCTATAGACGTGTGGAAGGATGACTTATAAGCTATACAGATCTTGGCTGTGTAAGATAATCAGTAAAAGTAAAGTGCCTACTACTGGGTACGTTCACAGACCCTGCAGCTTTACCTAAGACTTAGCTGCTCTTTAGAGATGCCTCAAGGACAGCAAAGGTGGTCCTGAAACCAGGAGGAGCAAGTCTGGTAGATCTCAATCTTTCTGAGCTGCTGCTGCGGGAATTTGCAGCAGATGTAAAGGCCAGCAAAGGGGGAATGCCAGTGACCTTCAAAACCAGGAGAGCACAAGGACAGGAACAGCAGCACAGACCAGACAAGCCCTGTGCCTGCACTGGTTGGGACAGCAGAGCATGCCCAGCAAGGAGAGGTCTGGGCAAGCTGGTGTCCAGACCTTTGGCAGATCCAGCCTTTCCAAGTGGTTGAACTTGCTCAGCCTGTCCCCTGCCTTATCAGCTATACATGGGTGGCATGAAGGAGGCAGACATCTGACTTGAGTGCTACGGGTTGAGTATTGGCTCCGGAAGGGGAGATGTGGAGGAGAAGTTTATCAAAACATAAGAAGGGTTGTACCAATTCAGTCATCAGATCTATCTTGCCCAGAAACCTCTTTCTTGGGTGCGACCTACTGGTTGTAGTGTTTGTAAAAAGATAAAAATATGGCAATTGTGTAGGTTGCTGGAATATTGGTAGCCTCTGGGACCAATATGGCACTCTTCCTTCCTGGGCCAGGACTTGTACCCATGTAGCCCTCAATAATTTCTTCTGTTGTGATCTGGCATTGACTCCATGAAAATTTCTGACCTCTGCAACACCCTGCAGAATGGATTTCCAGGAAGAGTGTGAGGAGGGGGCTGACATTGTGCTGGTAGAGAGGCAAGGAGCACTTCACAGGGGGTTTTAGAGGACATCTGTCCTGGCTGGGCAAAGGTGCTCTTTCTAGAGGTAAAGGATGTGGCAGCTGCTTGGACAAGGGCGCTGGAACAGGCAGCAAAATGGCAGCAGGAGGTGAAGAGGCAAAGCAGGTCTGAGGAAGAGCCCTGGTACAAGGTGAAAACCAGTGATACTGACACCGACCACAAAGTAAGAGAAATACGGAGCCTGGGTGAAGACTCCAAGAAGAATGAAATTAGGAGTCATTGTGTACTGGGTCAGGAAGTAATGGAAAAGATGAGGAAAAGAGAAACCATCTGGATGGGGAGCTGGGAGAAGTGCAGCTGGGACTGCTTAGGCCAGAGTACAGGCAAGGAACTGGAGACAGGGGGATGAGCTTTGAAAACTAGCGTGCACTGAGCAACATGCTGCTCCGAAGTGAGTCATTTAAAGGCAGTTTGGGTGCATCTGCCCTGCAGTTACTTCTGTGAATGCAGTGAATGATTAGATTTGCTGGCATGGACCGTTCTGCACAGGGCAGGTTACTATAGCAGTGTTTACTTTTATGGCAAACAAACTTATCCAGTGCAAGTTACCTTGGGGACAAGCCTCCCCGCTGAGCAATAGCGATGTTACAGCTCAGCCCATGTTCGAGCCTTTCCTTAGGCTCTACTCCCAGGAGGATTTGACGGAAAAAAGGCTTTAATAATCACCTGTAGCTTCCTGCTGACTTAAGTGTTAGAGCTGGACGGGGTTTCTGTGCAAACTAGTCCATTCAACAAACCCACAGATATTTGGAGAGGTGGCTGCTATTCATGAAGACAGGTGTAATTTGGCAGAATTTTTGGCTAGGGCAAACATATGCCATGAAAGAGTGGGGTGCAGGGGATGATGCCAGGGGTTGAGAAGATGATGGAAAGGTCAAAAAATATTTCAAAATACTGAGATTTTCTTTGTGCAGGATTTTGTTTGGAAATACCATTTTTTTCATTCCAGTCATAGTCCCCTCCTTCCAAGTTTTTCTTAAGGGTTTAAGTAACTTGTGGAGAAATTAAGCACTTTCTTTTCAGTAGGTCTGTGGTTTCCAAACTTATTTTCTCTTCCATCTCATCAATAAAAATAATAATAATAATAAAATAATAATAATAAAAAAAACAAACACGTAACAAGGAATATTCTGTATAATGTAAGTGGTGGAAATTAAGCCTGGTTCATAGTAGTCTCCCTGGAACTGAGCCCTTGGGGACCACTGCCTGGAGTTGGAAATGGTCATGCTCTTTAGGAAGGGGAAGAAGCAGTGTATGGGCATGCCACTACTGGGGCAGGGTGGGGAAGGAAGCATCCGAGGATCGGGTCCCTCTGTCACACACAGGTCCATTGTAGTACATCTGTTGCCTGTTTGGGTGTAATATCCACCCTGACCTGGCCATGCACGTAAGGCATGAGGCACTGGTTAGTCTATATATACTTGCCTGCAGGAAATATCAAAGTCACTTCCCCTGCAGTGTTTCTTCACCAGCTTAACTGGAGAAATGTCTGCAGTGATGTGGTGAGGAGAAGTGTCTGGCTGCCACTGCAGCCAAGCGCAGGCTACCCAGGCTGCCTAACAGCCAGGGCTAATTGCATCAGCTTCCTCATTGCAAAGACCTTCCTTCTCCCAGCAAGCACACAGCCTACTTGCTTTTTCCCCCCTGAAATATCCCAGTCTCTGAGTCATCCTGTCCACAGAATTCAGGGCAAAATTCAGCCCGTCATATCCTGCTTTTTATTTGAAGAAAACAATGAGCGACAGGTCTGCCAACAGAGTCCTAATGCACTGGGCACTCCTGTGGACCCGGAACGTACTCCAAGGCGATGTGGCTGACATCTGTCCAAGAGTCACAACAGCTTCTTTGGTCCACGTCTCTGGAGGACACAGAGATGTGCTTGAGTTTCCAGACAGGCCTCTTGCTTGTAACTGGTCTGCTGGTGGTGGTGGGAGTTTGCAAGGCCATTGCAATCAGTTTAGGGTTTGATGATTCCTCTGGACTTCAGCAGGATGCACTGCAGCTTGCTTTTGGTGTCCACCTCACACACTTTGGCTTCCAGATCACTTCTAACTGCTGGGTTTAATTTATTTGGAAGATGTTCTTTGTCCCTCAGGTTTGTTCCGCAGCTTTTAGGTAGCTCATTGACTGATACAAAATCCCCATTCCTTTCAATTATTTTAGGCTAGCGCTAGTAGGAAGAGTGTGGTAGGCATTAGGCACTGTGAAGCTGAAGGAAAAAAATTGCCATGCAAAATGCTATTTCCCTGAATTCACTTGAAGGTTTGGAGACATTTTAGCATCCAGGTACAAATGTGACATGATCTGTGTTAGACACAGCACTGTTTGTCCTTTTTCTTCCAGCTGCAGGGGCAAAAAAGAAATTTGCTTTCCATCATTATAAAAATGTTCTGCAAATTCTATCAATACCCTATGTCATTCAAAAATGTCTCTTCTTTAGAATGAGCCACAAGAAAACGTGCTTTGGAGTTACAATCCAAAGCAATTCTGCTTTGACAGGCTGACTGCTCAAGTCACATGCAGAAAGTCCAAAGTAAGGCTGATTTTCTGTGGGTTTGGTTTGTTGTGGTTTTGGTTTGGTTTGGTGGGGGTTTTTTCCCCAAAGCCCATTTTGACTCTCTGGAGGGTATGTGAGCCATAGCTAAAACCTCTTTGAATTGGGTAGTGGAGACTGTGGCTGCAGTAGCTGCTCAGGGATTTTGCAGCTGTTCTCCAGCAGAGATGTGCAATAACTATGCAGAGTAACGTACACGTATTTTCTTTCATACTGGATGTTAATTTATGAGCTCGCTTAGAACTTAAACACTTGGTTGGTTTATGCTGCACCTTTTTTTGTTACACATAGACAGCATTTCCTGAACCAGGATGGCAACTGGATACGGCATTGCCTCAAATCCTCAGCGAGGTCTGCTGCTCAGAAATTCCACTCTAAACCCAGCCAGGTCTTTTGTCACAGAATATTATTAGTTCCCTCTAAAAGGCCCTGAAAGCAACAAAGTAATTTTGGTTTTTTAAACCCCAAACTTATGTCAAATGGGAGGAAGAAAAGGTGATGGGAGGCTCATTTCTGGTGAGAAGATGCAGCCTGAGTATAGGACACTTTTCTCTGGTGCTCTCTTAATATGTGATACATCTACAGGTCTTAAAAGAAGCCCTCCTCCCGTTGTATCTGGCTCAGTGTTGCTAACTTAAGAAACCACTTATTTGCTTCAGGGTGGAGGTCGCACCTTCTGAGAGGGACCCTAAAAAATAGGTTTCATGCAAATAAAAGCACTTGGCAAAATAGGTGCTTGGGCACTCACCCAGAGGGAAGGAAGGAAGAGCCGAGGTTTATGCAGCTCTTCCAGTGCAGCAAAAGGAGATTCCCATGCAGTAGGTGGGCATCCTACTCACGGGACTGCAGCATACAAGTAGCATCCAGTCCCTGCTTCCCTATCCTACACACACTTCCAAAAACCTCCACAAATCTAGTCCCTTTCCCTTCAAATTATCCCTTTACTTTCCTGTAAAAGAAGCCTTCAAGCAGTCCCAGGCGAAACAGATTATTCGGGCTGAAAAAAATTGTGTGTTTTGATCTGCATTTTTAAAGCTTTATTGGTTTTCTGAAACTCTCAGCAAACCAAAAAAAAATTAGGTTATTTCAAGCATGGTTTAAGTATGTGGTTAACTTCTCCTGGTTTCTAAAGGGACTTTCTACAATACTTGTAGGTGAACACATACCCAAGTGCTTCACTGAATGAATTCCCCCTCTTCTTCAAACGCAGGGAACAGATAACCACAACAGCACAGTATTGCAGAGATGTGCAAAAGGACCTTTTCTTGGGCTTCAGGTTAGAGCAGCCCTTCAGAGCTTCATTTCTAAACCCAGACAAATCTCTGGAAGTTGTTCTGACATGTATTATAACAATAAATAAATAATCACGTGGCACTTTATTACACCATCAGAACTCTCTTTGCATGGGATAGCAGTGAATCTGGATAAAGCCAATTCTAATTACAGATAAAAGGTTTGATGCATGAAAAGAAGCTGGTATTTACACCCAATTATCTGAGGGAGGAGAGATAGGGATGCGCTTCCTTTTATCATTTTCATTAAATTTCTTTTGAAATTAAAAGGCTCCTTGAGTCTTTTCAACTTGCCGCCAGTGACATACAGGTTGTTTTCCATGATGCGTTGCCTAAGTTCAGACACTGGGATCTCTCCCCCCTCCCTCGACTCCAGTAGAGCGTTGCATGGTGCTTGTTCACTCAGCTGCTTCTTTAACGTCCCTTTGCTGAAGTTTAATCTCCTGGATTTGCATTTCATGGTCTGAAGCCAGTCAACCTGTATTTGTAAATTGCCTTTGCATCACCTGAAGCAAATCACTTTGAATGAATGAAACCTCCATGCCTTTGGATCCAGTCACAAGGCGTCCAGAAGCCTGGGGATTGTTAGGGAGTGGTGATGCCAGCCCATTGCATGCTCAGAAAGGGCAGCTGGACCTACAAATGCCATTTTACCCCAGAGAACCCTCTGAGGGAACAGAGAGGGAGGGAGGGAAGTAGCAGCCAGGTGGATGTGTGCTCCCAGAGAAAGCAACTCTCAGGGATGGGGCAGAGCAGGACCTTTTCAGCTCCATGTGCTGCTTGCAGTTCAGAAGACCTGGTCTTTGCCACTCTTCTCCCTCGCTCCCTCCTGGGCGCTCTGAGCCCAGCCTCTTTTCTTGATCTCAGAACAGGTTGCTTACTTCTTCTCCTTTTCATTTCTCCATCTGCAAATTGGGGCTGATGTGCATAAAGCTCCCTGAAATCCTCTGCAGGGAGGTGCCACAGAAGTGGAAAGTATTAGCTGTCAGTATCCTTGTTAATATTCTGCTTGACTCTGAGTGAAGTCACGTAATCCTGTGGTGGGGTCATCAGTGTTTGTTGCTATGGAAATGTGTGTTATTAGATATTACAAATTCAGTGTCTGAGGACATCTGAGGAGGGGGAGAATCCTTTGTTTGAAGAGACACTTGTGTCAGTGGCAGGAAACTTTGCCAGAAAGAAGAGAATTCACCTATTTGTCTTTCATTTCTGAAATTTGCTGGAATGAGTCAATGCGAGCTCCCCCCGCTCAGCCCCCGAAAGCTGGTATCTCTTACTCGATGCACTATTCCAAAATGACTGCACATGCTGGGTGAATTTCCTGTAGTCGTATGTGAATGCATCTGGTAGGATCATTAACACTAGAGCAGAAGACAAATGCAAAGTATGTGTTTGACCATATGGGTGAACGTGAGCTGCTTAAGAGTGTGCACCGTAATGGAGATGGAAAGTCTTACGAGAGAAGATCAGTATCCCTCCATCTCTTTGGTAAGGGATTAAGACAGTTGGTCTTGCAGGAGTATTCATAGAGCATAAGGCCAAAGGGGACAGTTAGGTCACCTAGACTGACCTCCTGCATGTTACAGGTCACGATATTTCATCCAGTCCCCCCTGAGCTGAGCCCCATAACTTCAGGCTGCAGTAAAGCTTCCAGCCAGACCCAAGAGGCAGATGCTGACAAGTCCCTGGCCAGTTAGTTCCAGTGACTAGGCACTCTCACTGGTAAGGTGGGTGCAGATCGAACCAAGCTTGCTGTGGTGGGGTCAAACCCAGAAATGGATGTGCTGGCTCAGTGCAGCTTGCAGATCCAAACTGGTGGGGTTACATCACTCTGTGCCTCTGTCCCTCCTGTCTCCAAACCTCTGCACGGCCCTCCGTTTCGTATTCGTACGTGAATATGCCTTTTCCCTGGGAATGTGCTTACTCACCAAGTGACCATGCAGTCTTCCTTGAGTGAAGCAGAACAGGCTTTTTAGGCATCCTGCTGCTCATTTCTATGGTTCTCTATTGCACCCATACAAAATTTGGCCATGTTTTTTTTAAATCCACAGATGCCCGACACATGTAGGTGCTCCCTGTTAGTCCTGAGCATTGACTACAGAGATAAAAATCCCCGTCTGATATATTTTCAGTATCACTCTGATTTCTAGACCTTACTGTCTGGTTCCCTGAACAAAGGCTGCTGTAAGAGAAAACACAGTTCAGGTTTTGATAATGTCTCTATTTGAGGTATTTCATGGCCACACTCTTATCTCATGCTTAAAGATGAAACACAAGCCACACCTTTATTTCCCTTTGGATCTCTGTATTGAGTGCATTCCTTATCCTTTACCAATTTCTCATTGGGATTTTTTCCTCCCTGCTTCACAGAAAGATGATTTCAGACTGAAAGCAGGGAGAAAGGTGCCTAAGACCAAGCTGGCCAGCTTGAGTTTTCTTAATTGAGGTCTTTATTTTCAGCTATTCAGGCAGGTTGTAAAAGCTCGATGATACTTGGGGGGATGCAGCCACTGGCAGGCAGGGCTGATAAGAACTGTTGCCCGAACATCATGCATATACTATTTTTAGCAGGCAAACACCTGCACCCAGCACCAACAGAAGTCTCTTGCAGTGAGAAATGGCCAACTCATGAAAATATGTATGTGTGGTTTTTATGTACATATATATGTATGCATGTATATTTGTATATATATGCATGTATGTGTATATATATGCATATATATTTGCCAATTTTTTTCCTGTGACAAATATTTAATCCATTTAAACTGAATTTTCTGTATTTAATTGAAAGTTCTAGTGAAAGACTTTACTCTTCCTAAAGGAAGGAATATATGTTGCAGGGTAATTGTATATTGTGCTCTGTGAATTCCCTAAGAAAGATGATACAGCTTTTATTTTGTACAAGTTTCAGGTTTGCAACTCAGACAATAAAGATCAGGCTGGGAATCTGAACAGCAGTTTACCATTCCTGCATCTCTACTACCATGATGATTTTTGCCATCAGAATTCAAATCACCAATTACGGGGCTGAATCATGAAACTAGACAGATATACTTTGCTTTTCCATCCAAATCAGCAGAACCTGCAAAGCTCTTGGTACTCGTAATTAATATTAATGCTCTCCAAGTCACATTTAAAAATCAAGAAGACATTCAGAACTGCCTCAGGTGTTGCTCATCAAGAGCAGAAATGGTGAATTTAGATCTTGTATGTAAGAAGCCATTTTTGGACATTTTCTGTTGCCAGCTCCATGCTATTACAAATTACTCCAGTGCCTGGGACTTTGTCATCTCCTCTCACACACTGCAGTATTCAGATCAGATACTGCAGACACTCTTAGGAAAAAGGCCAGTGTGAAAAACCAGTATCTGTTCCCCCATGTTTGATGACAGAATGCAGGTGCTACATGTTTTCCAGCTTGACAAGTTGTTCTTCACGGACCTCAGCTCTTCTCTTTGCTGAAGCACTGACCACAATTCTGACCTTGCAGGATGGTTTAGCAAGAGTTATACAGACTTAATTGTTAGGGCTGTTGCAGGTAAAAACCCCAAATAGACATATAATAACACACAACAGAGTGCCATATAATTTTAGAAATAGTTAATACATTCAAATTCTGTAGTGATGGCCACAATACATGCCACTCCTTGTAAAACTCTACTTAATTTAAAAAAAGTTACAATTTTGTAGCTTCGTTTCATGCAGCTTCTCTAGTCAGGGTTTGCAAGCATGTTAGTATCATTCTTTTTCCCTCCAGGTCAACTTTTGATCATTTTGGTCACTGGCAACAAACGTTTGGCAGAAGGGGAGGGCTCTCAGATATGCTACGCTCCTAATATTATTGTGAATACTTGTCTCTGCTTTAAGGGGAGAGAAACCTCATTTGCTTGTGTGAAAAGCTGCAAAATTACCTCGGCCACAGCGGGCACAAAGGGTGTCTACAGAAGATGTAATGGCCCAGCCACAGCCGCATCTCATGTTTTATTAGACACCGGAGTCTCCAGTCACAAGAGCACAGCCCTGGGTAGCTCAGCTCTGCCTCTTTGGCTGGTTTTGGAGCTACTTGTTTCAAAACCTTGTTAGGTACGCATCAGAGGCCAACATGAGAAACTCAGTCCACAGCCCATGATTTACAACCCACATCAGCAAGACACGCTTCTTCACTTACACGTTTCTTTGCTGAACTCCAGCCAGTTTGAGCCAAATGAAGCATTTCTGCAGATCTGTCCTGACACTGTTGAACTTTGGCATCTGTCCTCTCCCACCTCGATTTCTGCAAGCCTCTTGATGGCAGCAAGTGCCAGGGCAGAATAAACCAAGGGATTGCTATGCACTGGAGAGCAAAGACCCTGGATGCTGCCAGCTGCATTGCAGGCTGTTGCTAAATGCTGCGCTGCCCTTGGGGAAGGAGTTTACTCAATCAGTATTTGATTAGGACATCTCTAGGGTGCATTCAAAGGCATGCAGGTGTTGGAACCCAACAACAGACACAGTTTTTAGTCCTGGGCTGAGCAGGACAGGAAGCATTTGAGTCTGGTTTATCAGAATTGATTAGAAAAAACCATACCCAGAAAGCGCCATTCTCTGACCCCTTTTTTTGGGAGCTGTCCCATGTGGCTGCAACATAGCAGACCTCTTCTCCTGCCCTAGCTCCCTAGAAATCCTGCTCTGGCATTGCCCCATGGCTAGTTGTCACTGGGGTCTGCATACTCCAGTATTTGCTGTCTTGGCTTCTCCACGCAGTGGAGAAGAAGCCTATGACACATGCTGGTGACCTGCCCCATGTACTGCTGGATGTTTCTAGCCTGCTCCTGACTGCATGACTTTGGTCGGCTCTCTGCCTGTGTACAGGCACGTGGGGATCTTCCCTGCTCTTGTGCTCCCTTTCATTGGATTTAAATGATGCCAGGTAAAGCTTAAGGGTTTTAATAAGCAAAACAAAAACGATGGTGAAATGAATCCATGGGTTTACAAGGTAAGACCGATTGTGTGTTTGCTACAGATACCCAAGAGCAAAGTTTTGTTTATTCACCATGCCTCTCAGCTCACACACATTTCAGCCTGGGCCTTTATGGCAGTGCTGAATGATGGCTCTCAGTCACTAGCGACATTTTCCCTCTCTCCTAGTCCACTTGGTTTTTACCCTCCCGTTCCAGCCACCATTTCCTGGCTTATTTTCCACTTGGAAGCAGTTCTCCATCTCCTCCAGCCATGTCTACCCGACGTGTCCCTGCCCCTTCCATTCCCTCCCGCTCAAAATCTCAGCCCTTTCTCCCACATCACACAAAAGCTGCATCCTCCTCTCTGCAGGGACAAGCTGTAGGGACAAACTCCTTTCCCAGCTCTCTCCTCCACGTCCGCATCAGCAGCGCACTCTCCAAGCCTCTTCCTTCCGTGCCCTTTTCTTAGGCTGGGCTCCCTTCTCCGAGCTCCCCCTTGCCACCTCCTCTCCTCTCCAGGAAAAACCAGTGCTCGCCCTGCCTCCAGCCTTGGGACGCCGACTTCCTCCTCCGTGAGCAGCCGCAGCAGCTTCCTCTGACCGCGGCTGTCCCAGACACTCTGGCTCCACGGCACACCCTCCACGTGCACAAAAACACTACACCAGGGCTTTGCTTTCTTCAGAAATTCAGCTTAGCCCAAGCAGCTGCACCATTGAGGAAACACCTGTAATGTGTGTTGCCCACCATGCCACCACCAGAACGGACACCCCAACCGGCTCCGCCAGCCATCATGACCCACTGCCACAGATGCCACCGGGAGCTGCAGCATTCGCTCATGTCCTTATGCATCTATTTGTCCTGTAGGACCCTCCCAGTAGTCCAGAGGAGGATGATTGTTTGCAAACCAGATCTGTTGTTTTGTTACAATGCAAATGCCCTGAAGTTCACAAAGGGCATCAAAATGTGAAGCAGATTTGTAGAAAAGCACCCTTCTTGTGTGGAAGTTTGTACAAAAGACGGGGAATATTCAGCTGGAGCTAGTGCCCATGGACAAGCTTGGCCCAAGGGGCCAGAGGTGCATCTCTCCTGGGGGAGCCCTGTTTGCCTAGCTGCCCTCCCAGGTGCCATGACTCACCTTCCTGCACCGGCAGCTTGTGTAACAGAGGGCGAATCCCTCCCTGTGAGCAGCTCCTGTTGGAGCTTGCTTGAAGGTTGGCTGCCTTTGTGTGTGCAGCTTTCCTGGGCAAAGCTGTCAGGGATGGAGACGGGACGTGGCTGTCCCCATGCAACCTTGCCATTGCCACATGGTGGTGGGGCTGCTAATGCGAGTGAAGTCTGGTCTATGCCCGGCAGCCAGTGCCTGGTCTGTGCCGATGTCCACGTGATTGCTGGCAAATGGATAACCAGGCTCTTCGCACAGTTCTTGCCTTTGATGCTGCCAGCTCTCAGACAGCTGTGTGTTTTCAGGTCGCATGAACTCAGGAGGCTTGGAACAAGCTGCAGCTTGGCAGAGACATCCAAAGAAAATCCAGATGTTGCAGGAAGTGCTGTCAGGCTGGGTCAGCCTAGGACTAATTCAGTGCTGGTAGGGGCCATGGCGCTGCTGGCCTGCAGCCTCCCAAATAGAAAGTTACTTTTAATTTCCTGGTGGCTTGTGGCCACTAGAACCACAACAATCTCCCATTCCCAGATGTTAGAGTCTGAGTGTCATTGGCCAAGCCCAGTTTTAACTTACTTAATTTTCTGCTGTGATTTAAACCAGAGAAGTTTTGTTGATTTCCTCCTTTCTAGGCAATGGTTGTATAACACTCCTGGCTTGGGATGGCTGCTGTGTTCCAGTCCAAAGCAGCTGTGTTGCAGCGTCGGATTTTGGTGATCCATATGACTTAGATAGAGTGTTTGCCATCTGTCTGGACACCCTTCAGTCTGGGGGGAACTCTATGATGATAATGAGTTAAATGCCTTGACCTCATTTGGGAATTTTACTGGGGAACATGTGCAGAACTTGGCTAGCAAGGGGTAGGGATAGTCAGCATGTTCTTTACATTTCTGTTCACTTAAACTACATATGCTCTGACAAATGCTATCTGGAAAGTCTGGCACAGCTGCAAGCACTCCATCTCAAGTGAACCCCGGGTCTACCTACAAGACAGAAGACTGCTTTGGGAAGTGATGTCAATGATGTCAAGAGATACTCTCTATGCAGTGGGGTGACAAGAAAAGCCTAGTTCTTTCACAGAGGGATGGAAGGTGGAGTGATGTGCAATCAGGAAAGCAATCTTGCATCTGTTACGAGAATAGCTTGTGCTAGGGCAGCAAGACGACATGAAGACACTGGAGGGTGCAAAGGAGGATCAGTGAAGTGAGACTGCAGCTGGACAATGAGCTTTGTGGATTGAGGACCAGGATGCTTTTTACTTGTCAGACAGCAGGTTGAGAAGTGACTTAATCAGTGTGGGTGGGTGATTTCACCTGGAAGAGATCTAGCAGAGGGGAACTGGAGAGGCTTTTCAGTCTTACTAGTGAAGGTACAAGACAATCAAACAACAGGAAGCCTGGCAAACCCAGCTTTACAGTAAGGAGTCCACTGACATATCACCTTCCTACTTTGTTCTAGCAAGAAAGGATGTTTTTTCTGCATGATGTGCTTTGATCCAGCTACTGGGAATACTCCTCAGTGAAGTGAGTATGTACAATAGGGCAAGACTGAATGGTGCGGGTGGTACTCTTCCCTCTGAATCCAACTCCTGTTCTCCCTCTTCCTGGATGTCATGGAGAAGAAAGCCAGCTGCAGTTGTCCTCATTGTGGTTATCACACTGTCTGTCTTCAGAATATGACAGTAATACAAGCTTGGGGCTCCTACAGGAATAGATGCATTCTAAGAGTGTATTTTTTGATCATTTACCACCTCCCTCTGAAGGCTCAGGATGCTTCCAGTTCCCAATATGACAGCAAAAGGGACAGACCTGCAAATTTAAGTGCTCCTGAAAATACTCTTCCGTCTGGCTGATATCTGGCTGATTGGCCTTGCTGGCATACCTCACATGCTCTAAGAGGGTGCACACAGATCGGTTTCTCCAGAGACAAATAGTAGGAAATACGTGTACGTCTGCAGAGGGTTGGGTGATTCAGCTGGGAGTTCCCAGAAACAGCCAGTGAAAGGATGCAGCGCTGACTGGAAATGCTCAGGTGTTGTTTCCCCAGGACAGAGCGTTAACGTAGGCGGTTGAGCTGGCAGG
Source organism: Aramus guarauna (assembly GCA_013400195.1). Taxonomy (NCBI): domain Eukaryota; kingdom Metazoa; phylum Chordata; class Aves; order Gruiformes; family Aramidae; genus Aramus; species Aramus guarauna. Next base: position 257,113 of record VXBL01004081.1, on the reverse strand, counting down.
TCGCACTCAGTCACACTCACCAAACCAGGGTGCAGAGAGAGAGGAATGCAGTTTAGCAGTTCTCTCTTGTTGGACTTCACAGCATGTGTGGAAGGCAAGAAGGGGCCTTTGCCAGCACCTGAGGGCTAAGGGAAAAGGTCTCTGGCAAAGAAGAATAGAATAGAATAGAATAGAATAGAATAGAATAGAATAGAATAGAATAGAATAGAATAATTTCAGTTGGAAGGGCCCTACAATGATCATGAAGTCCAACTCCCTGGCCACTTCAGGGCTGACCAAAAGTTAAAACATTATTAAGAACATTGTTCAAATGCCTCTTAAACACTGACAGGCTTGGGAAACCAACCACCTCTCTAGGATCCCAGTTCCAGTGTTTGACCACCTTCTTGATAAGGAAATGTTTCCTAATGTCAAGTCTGAACCTCCCCTGGCGCAGCTTTGAACTGTTCCCATGCATTCTCTCACTGGATACCAGGGAGGAGAGCTCAGCACCTCCCTCTCCACTTCCCCTCCTCATGAAGCTGTAAGGAGCCATGAGGTCGCCCTTCAGCCTCCTTTTCTCCAAACTAGACAAACCCAAACTCCTCATCCACTCCTCATAGGACATGCCTTCCAGCCCTTTCATCAGCTTTGTTGCCCTCCTCTGGATGCATTCGAGTACCTTCACATCCTTCTTAAATTCTGGGGCCCAGAGCTGCACACTGTACTCAAAGCTACACCAATGCTAAATACAGTGGGATAATCACCTCAATTGATTGATGGATTGCTTGGGGAGAGGCCAAGGTGCTGCCATTCTCTCACTCTTGTAAGATGAGGACACTGCAGAGGGGCATCATCTTTGAAAGTTCTGGTGGTAACGTGTTTACATACATACATGACAGCAAATCCCCTTCTGAGACTTTATAGTATGTAACAGCAAGAAAAGGCCATATGAATGAGGAGCACAAAAGAATTTGTTGTCAAAGGCTCCTAAATTTACTGCCTGATAATTGATTTTCTTATCAGCTATGTATAGTATTAAAATGGCACACACAAGTTTTTGTGTTCATCAAGCCTTTCATTAAGAAATTACTCATGTTCATTTTACACATTGTCTGGGAACTATTAACAGTTACTAATGAGGATGTTATACACTATGACACTGAACTTTTATTCAGTATAACACTGGCAAATCTGGCCAGAAGGGTTGTGGACCATGCTTGAGCAATATGTGGAAGTGCAACAAGAGAAATGGTGCAACTGTTGTGCATGGCAGTGTTGCCACTTCCCCTTTTGACTCTTAAGTCTAACTTGCTGAGGCTCAAAGTGATTGCTGTGTTTGAGGTTCAAAACTGGTCTTCCCTCAGATCAGAGAGCAAGGACCTGGATTCTTTTTTTCCTTCATCTACAGCAGCAAGTTGCTGGTTGCCTGCTGGTATCATAGCTCACCCAAGTCCTTCTCTGCCACTGACGAGGCATCAGACAACAGCAGGATCAGTCTGTCCCATTCCCAGACTTTTGACTGAGACCTTGTAGTCTCGAGAGGACTGAGATATTTTGCCTAACCCAGTTACTGGACCCAGTACTCGGGTGAAACCTGATGGTCCGTGATTACCAAGCCAGGTAAGACAAACTAACGGCCCCTTCTGACTTCTGGTTGCATCATGTGTTGGGTCCGTGTTGCTCTGTGTGTGTGGTGCCCTGCAGAACCTGGAGCATGGTCACTTCTGGGGAGTGTGGAGGGGGACCCAGGGCTGGCCACTCAGAGGTGGCACAGCCAAGGGGACAAGTCCCCACCAGGGAGGCGGTGGGAAGGCTCATCCCGAGGGAAGGCGCTGGGCGCAGCTGGAGCCAGGGCCCTGATGCCTCCAGGAGGGCTCCCGAGACCCTGAGGATGCTGTGCTTTGAAATCCCACCTGAGGGTTCCCCTGGGTGAGCACAACCAGGTTTCAAAGCTGTTTTCAAACTGCTCAAGCGCTTACGTATCTGCAGGGTGTGCGATGTACTCTCTCCATGTCAAACTCCTGCTAACGTCTGAGGCATTTTTTACACGTTTCCTTTTCCCAGTGCTGCCTCTCCCTTCTGTCTCCTCTCCCCCGCTGCAACCATGGACTTGTCCCCTCCGCCCAACTCCTGCAACGGGCTCCAGCCAAGCTGCTTTGGGAGGGGAATCAGACCCCAGGGGCAGCTCTGGATGCTCGGTAGCTCCCACCTCAGACATGAGTGTGACTGCTGATGTGTATCGCTCACAGAGCACCGCTCACAAGGGAAACTTCTCACGTGTTCTCCTTGGCTCCTCTTTATTCCCAGTCACAGCAATTACACGGCTGCTTTTTGGCCTTCGTTTGTCCTAAGCTGTTGTGCCTCAACTGAGCGCCTATTAGCACTTCCTTCTGCGAAAAGGAGTGACTGCAAAATAAGCCAAGGGTCATTTCCCTTCCCTTGAGATCAGGAGATGTCCTGGCTTTTAAATCAGGCTCCATAAATTTTAAGCCTTAGCATCTCATGTGTTTTGCCTAGAGAGGGGTGGAGGTTCCCCTGGAGAGAGCGAGGAAAAGAACCTCCTTCTGATATGAGAGTACTTTGCTTGGAGAACTGTTTTTAAGGCATGTCAGACAAATGACAGCACAGACCAGTGAAAAAAAGCAATCATTAATATACCAACTGCGTGAAATCAATCAGAAGAAGAAGTGGAAGGAGGAAGTGACCATTTTCTATTTCTTGCATCATCTTTACTTGTGTATCATCCTGCAGGGTTGGGCATCAGCAGGTGCCGTTGCTAAAGATCAGCCAACAAAAAATTCTGCCAGTAAATAAAATGCTGTTGTTGAAAATCAACATGAATAGAGACTGTGCTATGTGTGATGAACGTACATTTTTAGACTGAAAATACTCCTAATTTCTGCAATGCTCACTATAAACTCAGAAATAAGGATTCAGTCTAACATCAGAAGCTTGAAACTTCTGCAGGTCCATAAAAATCCCGAATATCCCAGCACATAAACTGCCTTCTCAGCACTACCCATGGGTTTATTTAACCCATGCTGATTCTTGCTGCAAGAAATTCCAGTGGGAAAAGACATCAGAGAACAAGGTGGCCCCTAACAAGTGATATCAGGAGTACGTGTTAGTAGGGTGATGCGGCAGTGGGGTCAAGAGCTGCAATGACTGGCTGGTTTCAATGGTGAGCATGATATTTGTACCTCAACATGTTCTGGTCCTTTGATGGAGTATCCATCTAGTTCCTGTGTTTACATCCCAAGAGCAGAAACAAGGCTGCATCAAGGAGTTCTTCTCTGCCCCTTCCCTTTCAGGATGAGGGTCAGTACTGTAGATGGAGGTATGCATCCCCAGGGAGAACACCCTCACCAAGGCAGCACACCCAGCCCAGAAACAACTGGATGTCCAGTCCCAGGCTTGGCACTGTTTCTTAGTTAAAGTCAAAAGGTTATCCATGTCCCCTCACTAACAAGTCTCACGCATACTAGTGCTAGCTTTGATTTTCCCCGTCAAGCCCATGCCTTCTCTTGGGCCAGTTTTAATTTCTTTTCTACAGACAGAATGGTGATGATGTTATAAGTTGCATATGCAGGAGGGCTCATGCCCCAAAGAAGTCCAACTTTTCTATATCCATGAGCTGCTTAATGAGATTTTCACACAACCCAGAGCTGCAATACAACCCACCTCTCACAGAGAGGCAGCTCATGGGTAGGAGACAAGTGTGTGTCACAGGAGTGGGCATCCTGCATGACCATGGCAGGACAGTAGCCTGATAGTTTCATCCTCAAGTAGGGATTAGACCACCAACACCTCATCCACCAGTGCAACCCACAAGGTATGTATGTAAGATGGTGCTAGCATAGGAGCCTCACCTGAACCCAAGCTGTGTGTAGCATACAACCTCACTTCTGCCTGAAAATCTAAGCATTGCTCAGGGTATGGAGCAACCTATGTATGGAGGAAACCTATTGTCATCTTCTCTGCAACTGACAGGGCTATGAGTGAAGGTGTGCCATGGAGAGAGGGAGAAGGCAGGGAATCATAAGAATATTATTTCTTGATTTCTATGCTGCAATTAAGAAATGTTTTTCATTTTCACGTGCCTCAACTCCCACCAGCTGCATGCACCCACCCAGAGCATGTGTGCCGTGTTTTTATTACGGCTATAGCCTCAGGTAGCGTGGAATCAGGGCCAAGCATACATTAGTAAAATTAGAAGAAGTATCATTTGACGGGTCTGGACAGTGCTGTGGGCAGAACATATTTGGCAAGACTCTGCTTCCTTCGCAATCCAGCCCAGAGACATTCCCTGATCCTATCTGAACAGTGACTGAACTTGCAAAACGAGTCTCAACTTGTGAGCTGTGAGTCAGGGTTGTCTTAAACACTGCCTTAGCATCCAACACCAACAAGCTCTTTTTATCTTGTTCATCCTGCTTAAATAAATGCAGCAAGCCCTCATGTTAATAGAGCAGCCTTGAGGGCTACAAGGTATGGGTCTATTTTTTTTCACACCCTCCAGTATTTGCCCCTTTGTATTTGGCCATTTTTGACCCATTATTCTCCTCTTCTCTGCATCAGCTAACGGGACTCTTGACTGCACTGCTCACAGACAGTGGTTTGAAACCTGTGTCTGCTCCATATGGCCACGTTCATGTTCCTCTCTGGTGAGCCATAAGGGTATACCCACTTCAATGGGTTTCTCTGTGTAGCAGCCTTTGAAGGATGTGTGTCTGTGCTTAAAATCAAGTATACTTTCCAACTGCTTTTGAGTGCCATCCTATTAAAGAGACTCTCCTTCACAACTTGAGAGATTTTATAAATTCTCTGTCAAGACGGGCAGGAGTCTGTGGAATACGCTGTGGCACCCCTCCATCTGAGAAAGACTAAATAGAAATGTTGTGTTTGGGAATCATTTGCTCAAAAATGGTGATGAAAAACATCAGAGCAGAGGAAGACAGAACTTACACTGATCTCTTCCAGAAAATCCCACCTGGTAATGCATATTGCAATGGCTAAAGCTATCCTTGCCCAGGTTTCAGTGAGAAAGTGCAGATGTAAAGGCAGTAAGGAATAATGACTGCAAAGGTACATCTACCTTGTTACTAGAAGATGTAAAGAGAAAACATTATTTACCTGTGAAGCAAAGGAATTTAAGGCAGAAGTTTGTGGTGACGGAGACTAGAAAGTATAGTGTTTTGTTCAAATACAGAGCAGTAGAGAAAAGGCTGATACCAAGGGACTATATGGGATGTGTCTGATGCTTTCATAGCCTTGATTTATCTTACTTCAAAAATGGGCAAGTCACAGAGAATAAATGAGTCCTGGATAGTAACAAACAAATTGCATACTATATGGGAGAGAGAGGGTCATGCTCCCATGTACCACGGATGTACCAAGGTTTACCATACTCTCGTATGCCAAGAGAGACACATTCAAATCTAAATTTCTAAGAAGGCAAGAGAAGGATCAGATTGGAAGAGAAAATAAAGGCAGCTTGAAACTGGCTTTTATCCTAAATATATTTTGCTCCTCTTCCACAATACAGTGCAATGCAGTCTTCATGCCCCTTTTCTCACCTTCCTTTCATTTTGCAGTATCACTCATTGCTCTTTACATGTCAGTACTGCCCACTATCAGCACAATGCACATTCCTTTAACAAACAAAACCATTCCCCTCTCATAGGCTTAGGATGAATTATTTCAGAGATATCATTCAAGGGCCTTTAAATATATTGGCTTTAGAGCTATTTTTACTTGCAAGTGCTTGAGCCAGACCTTTGATGTTTCATTTGGGTTCAGGGCAAAATAGAGAACACATTAAAATAAGCAAGAGCTGGTGGTTTTGTTCTAAGTGTTACCAGAAGCCAGGGTGAGACCCAGAAGAGGAAGGGAAGGGGATTGCCAAAGATTTCCGTTGGATACTTACTCTCTCAAGGGTTTGTAAATCTGTCCTGTAACACCCTTAATCCCTCCTCCTGCAGGGGCGTGTGATATCACTGAAATCTTCACGATCTCCTGCAGACAGGTTTTAATGCAGCCCTTTGTTTATTGTCTCTGGAATTCTTTCATTTTTCAGGAGAAAAAAAGGGGTCATTTCTTTGTTGGAGCCTGAAGGCTCAGGGAAGTTAGCCAGTGTCCTATCCTGCTCTGCCTCCCATCCAGCATTTTGACAGGTGTGGACTAGTCCATATCCAGACACCACCTTGCTGGATGTGCCAAAGAAATGGAGAGCTGGAGACCACGGCAAGACAATTTTCCAAAGGCAGGGTGAAGGGAAGACAACCACAGCTACTGGGCTTGAAGTTGATGCCTGTATGGCACTGAAAGCAGCCTCTGGAGAGGCCTGAAGACCATCCAAGCTGTCTGCTGCCCAAGGGTCTCCTCAATAATGTTGTGCACAGTGCCTGTGGGTTCCCCGCATCTTTGCCAGGACCCTGAGAGTTGGGGCTGAAGAGGTATGTGGAGCTGTGTGCCCCTCCATGGCACTCTATGGCTACACTCACGGCATGTGCCATGCAGGAGGGAGGCAAGCCTGGTCCTGAGAGCAACCTTGGCAATACCCTTAGCCAACAGTATCAATGTCATCAAAGGTGGCAGGGTTCAGTAGGTTGAACTGATCTGCTCCTGCCTTGCCACCCATGTAGGAGCTGAGGAAAAGTGCAGAGCAGCTCCAGCATAGTCCATTTGGCGAGGCTGACCTGAGATATAACAGGGCACCACCAAAATACAAGAAGTAAGGAGACTGTCCCCCTCCATCCCCGGTGGATTGCACAGGGAATGATTTACATCCAAACTGAAACCATCCTGGGAGCATGCCCTGGTAGATGTGCTGCCTACTTGCTGTTTCATCTGATGAATTCTACTTACCTTTTACTACATCTTTCAGCATGTGGGTAGACCCATTATTGTCTGTAGCTATTTCAAGGAGACCGTGTTCGATGTAGCCCAGTATAAACTTGTTGTGTCTAACGCACATATGTAGAAAGGAGAAATATTTTTTAAAGGAAAAGGAAACCCTATAGAAGTAATTTTAAAGTAAAAATATTCTGGGAAGAATATGGGAGAATAGGAAGAAAAGTTTGGAGAAATATGAAAGCAAGTCAAATATAAGTAAGCATGGGAAATGCACAGTGCAGCAAGATGGTGTTGATGCTAAAATGGGAGGAGTTTTCAATGTTATTTAACAGATAAATTACCCTGTGGCACCTACAGAGATTAGCAATGTGGCCAGGAAATAACATAATGAAACTGGAATAATATAGGCTACCAGCACTCATGAAAAAAGGTATCCCCGAAGACACTCAGAAGCAGCCGCGTAAGGAAAGGCTGGGAGGTGATATGGGAGGACAATCTGCATGTAACTTTTGGCAGCTAGCTTGCATTGTGAAAGACCCAAGCCATTCTCAGTGGGCATCACACTAACTGGCTTGGCTTAGATACAGCTGGAAGGTTGCTGTTAATTTCTTGGCATCCCAATGCCAAACACTGTAAAATCAGAGGCCTCAAAGAAGAGTAGAGACATGATCAGATCATTTGGTGTGGGTTTGATTTATGAAGATTAAGTGATGCTTAGATATAAGCTGGCGAAGAGATAAGAAAATAGCAGACATGAGTCTACAAGTATCTGAAGGATGTAGGCAGGGTCACATAAATGTGCTTGGAGAGAGAGAAAATAGGGCGTGATAGGAAGAAGGGAAAATTCCTTACCAGTATCAAGTAGACAAGACTTGGATATAAGGTCTTAGACTAAGAGAAAATTCTCTTGAATGGGACCTTTCAGTTAGCAGAAAATGTTCTGTAGATGCAGTCTTGCTTGGATAGGGTAAAAGATAATAGTTGCAGCTCAGACTTGTAAAACTCTGCTTCTTGATGAAAGGTGAATTTTACACGTGAGTTCATTTCTGCCATGGATACAGTGAGCTGAAAAAATCATCACCTATTTCAGTTTTCTAAATTTCCTTTAAAAACATTATGTGCAATGAGCAATCAAAGGAAAGCCAAGAAGGTAAAAGTTAGCGAAATCATTAAAGAAACAACATAGAAATATTAAGAGCACAATGCATTCAAATCTGGCACAGAGGGCCAGATGGTACGTACCCGAGGGTATTAAAGGAATTAGCTGAAAAACTCTTAGGCCCATTATCCATTATATTCAAGTGCTCCTGAAGAACTGAGGAAGCCCTGATGACTGGCAGAGGGAAAACATCACGCTTCTTTTCCAAAAGGGGAATTACAGATCAATTAACTGAACATCCTTTCCAGGTGAAACTTGGTCTCTAATAATCAGAAACTACTAGTAGTTGTTCTGCAGGAACAACAAAACAGAAATGTGTTACACACAAAGACAGGTCGCATTAAGAGAAGCAGTTGCATCCAATAGACTCTACAGCCAGATTGTACTCACAATATTGATGGGAGGAGGAAAACCACAGTGTGTGTGTGTTGGGTGGGGAGAGTGAAGAAGAAGCTGCTTATCCATCATGTGGAATGGAGTATACACCATAGTGGGCCATGTGGTGGGAGGAGGAGGGGGATACAGTCCCTTGAGTCACTCAGTAAATTTGCCCTTGAGGGTTTCATTCATTGACAAGACAACTGGTTGTACAGAGAGCTCCTTGATTTCAGTAAGTAATTTTATTCAATTTCTTCAGACAGAATACCTCTGTAGATCCTGACCCATCCCTAAAAGATTCCATGCAGACATAGTTGACTTGAACAGTGGCTGGACTGGGCCCAAAGCAGGACAAGAAAGATGTAGGGTGGATACAGAGAATAACAATGAAAGAGATTAAAATCAGCCCCTACAATAGAAAGTGGAGTATGATTATAAGTATTGCCATGTTAGGCTCCTCAGGGACTCCTGCTGCGTTGGACATTATATTCATCTGCGGTAGCATTGAGGAAGGAGAAGAAAAATACATCAATCAGATTCAAAGATAACACTCAGCTGGAGTGTGAATTGCAAATCATTTATTAGAAGCACCATCCTAAAGGGATTTCAATAAATGAAGAGTGGGACATAGCGGGAATAGCAAGAAATTGAACAAATCTAAGTGCAGAAACTTCCATGGGGTAACAACACTCACTGAAGAGAGGTCAAAACAGTAAGCTAGAGGCTGTGGAGAGCAGTAATCCAGAAAAGATCTTCGGATGCAAATGTTGATAGAAAACTACAACTGATAAGTCATTAAAAAAAAACACAAAACCAGATCAATCCACTTTTGAAGTGCTAATAGGAATACCACTTGGGGCAGGGACTACTGAAAAGAGTGCAGGCAAACAGGTAATGTTATAGATTAACTGGTATAGACAAGAGGGTGGAAGGCATGACCTATTTACTAGGAAGATCAAAGGAAATAAACACATACATACCCTGGAAAAAAGGGAGGCAGCAATATCTTCTGATATAGAGACAAACCTTACCATGAAAGAATGCTGCTGAGTGGGAGGGAGAACCAGGGCTCATCAGTTAGCAATGGTGGGGCTACACACACAGGGCCACACTCAGACTGGGAAAGGGGGTAACGATCTGATGACTTAACAAGATCTCCAGCAGGATTTGCTTGGAAATGTCTCCATTGTCCAGAAGAACAGGGTTTGAAAACAGCATACACTCTGGTCCTGTGTTTGGTTCTCCACCTACATGGAGTCACCAGTTGGCTGCCTCTGAGTTCACAGCATGTTTACAGAAAAATTTTCAGCAATGCTTCTTGGGCCAGTAGAGATGAAAATAGAAGCAAAATCAACAAAGCTTGAATACCCAGAAAAAGTGTCGTGGTGAGCAGAAGGAAAGTTTCTGCAGAAGAGATGGAAAATCCCAACTGCACGGGGCTAGATCACTTTGGGTGTTCACAGCCACGGATGGGCAAGGCAAACATGTGGTACGCAAAGAAAAGGACATGAACAATCACATGGAGAAGCCCAGTCGCAGCACAAGTATTGCAGATGTCCTTTGCGGTGGTGTTATTTATTCCTCTTTCTTGAAGAATAATCAACATAGGCCAGAAGAGAGATAAATCTCACCTCCTCTTGATATCCCTGTGGTAGCGTCATGGTTCTCCAATGTGGGAACTGGGAGAAAGCTACCCTATGCTACTGTACTTCAAGGACTTCTGTTAGCTCACAACCTCACCTAGACTTTCACCACAGACAGGAGACAATCCTAGTTTTGTCCATCATCTCTCAGTGTCTCTGCTTCCTTTGTGGACAATACCACCCAATCTGGGAAAAGATGAGAGAACCTATTGGGAATTTCAGTGGCTACCTTACAAAACAGCTGGACCACTAGTTCCACCAGTGCCCTCTCTGTTGGCTGCCCACCGATTTCTGGCTAGGATTCACAGTGCAGAGTATGATCCAGAAAGCTCAAAAAGTGCACGGCTAGCTGGCCAACTCTTCCACATTTTCACACACATCATTCCTGAGCCTTTATTAACACAGAGGTTTCGGGAGCCTATGGCAGGATGTGTCTGCAGCAGGCCCTTTGCGCTTGAATTTACACCCAGTAGAGACACTCCTTATTCTTATCTGATCTTCACCAGAAATGGCAGCTCTTTGCCTCTCTGCTCAGGCAGTGTTCCTCACAGTAGACTAAGGAATTCTTCTAGGTGGAAAGGCTTTCACTACACGTAAGCAATATGAAATCTGCCTACATGTTTGGGAGGGTGACAGTGTGTTATAATCATACGGCATCACTTCAGTGCCCGTGACAGCGACCGTAGCAACACTAACGGAAGCTCTGAAGGAAGGGAATGAGAAATTCACTCCCACCACTTCACTCATGTGGGTTGCTGCTTAGATACAGGTTGAAGCAGCCGCTGAAGTCATGGGTGTCTGTGGGCTGCCGAGTTTCTAACTTGATCTTTTATGGGGCTTTGCCTATCAAAATATTTAGGATCTGCTCATCTCTGGTTACCATGCTGGCTTCAGAAGCATGTTTTGGCTACACAGAAGCCATAGTAAGGCACCATCTTGCTCAAGTGTTGGCTGAGTTAGCTACATTTTGAGTGTGGTTATCAGGGAAAGGCCATGCACGTACAGTAACTAGAAGCTGCTGAAAATAGCTTTTAAGGGGCATCCCAAGGCTCCAGGGCTGCTATTCTGACCGGACAATGTGGTGCTTACATAAGTATTGTTTCAGAGAAACAATTGCAAAGGGAATATCCAGATATGTGAACAATTGTTGGATTTGGGACTAGTAATCAAAGGCCCAAAATTAATATTATATTTTCAAGGGAAATGTTACATTGTCTAATCTTCAAATTCCATGCCACTTCAGTTTTACTAAATGAGAGGAAGTGCAGGCCTGTGGTTGAGACTGTGGGACAAATAGTCCAGCATCAGTTCCTAGTTCTAGCTCAGACTTCCTAAACCCAAGTTACTTAATCCTCCTACCCTTATGTCTGGCAGTTCCCTACCAGGAGATAAGGATAATACTACCTTTCTCCACTCTTCTTCTATTTTATCTGTTAAATAACAGGGGGAGAGGGAGAGAAGATTTAATAGAAAGATGCACAACCCCCTGCACAGTAGAACACCTGATCTTGACAGAGGACATATGCATTATTGTTATTTATATTAATTTCAGCTGTCCCGCCATATTCTCTTATACAAATGAAGACTATTACAGAAAACAACTGTTATAGAGAATGGCTAACTATATACTACATGGGTCTGCCTCTCTGGTTTAAAGAGACATATATATGTCTAGGTATGGGCAACATGTTAGAGACCGAGTGGCTTACAAAGGGGCCAAGTCTTGTGATGGAGGGTTTATTGTGAATGAAAGGCTGAAGACTTTGTTTTCATGAAATGGCTCCCAGAACAAGCTATTATTCACTATACATCATGCCGTGAAAGGGTAATATGTATAATTAAAACTAATATAGGTATTTAATCAGTTTGAATACAGATTACCATCCAAGTCTATTTTAATTCATAGTATAGTACCTATTCTATGATTTTCAAGCAAGAATAAAAGTGTAAGGTATACTGTTTTCCAAATCATGGTGAGTCAATGACAGACTATTTAAAACTTCCTATTCAGGTGAGCAGTTATCCCCTTGTCTTCTTCCAAATTTATGACCTTCCTTCCTGCCTTTAATTGTCCTAGTTTTCCTGAGGAAATCAAAACATAATGGTATAAACCAGTCATTTTTTTGTACATAAGGCATATGATTTGCCCATCTAAGGCTAAGAGCACAGCATTTGTATGCTGTGGGCCTGAGTCGGTGCTGTGATGGTGGTGAGGAGGCTCTGCTGCCTGGTTGGGTGTGTTTGGCTTGTTCTCCAAAGTGTCTGAGGACACTCAGGGCCACATCCAGGCATGATGTCATCTCATACAACCTCAGATGCCTGAAAGTCAGGAGCTTAATCCGTGTTAGGTGCCATAGTCATTGGAGAGAAGACTGCAGAGCAATCCAGCACGTGGCTCTTCCATGGTTGTTATAAGAGAATGGAGAACAGCCAGTGCTGCCAACCAGACAGGGAAACTAACCCCTCCTCTTGGAGAACTTTTCATAAAGGGACAATCTGGTAAGAAAAAAAGCTCGGCCAGAGGGCAAAGGGGTTCACACATAACTGCCCCTGCACCCGTCGGGTTCAGGGTGATCAACTGCCTTGGAATTTATACAGTTACAAGGAAACAGCCTGATAGTGATCTACGTCCATCCCCACAAGGTCACGTACATCTTTCAAGTCCATAAACAGAAGCCTGAAGTATATACTTAGGCATCTGCTGTGCCCTTGCATACAGCCTTCTGCAGTGACTGAGTTGCAGACATCTCTCAGAATAATTCTCCTACATTCCGTCTGCAAGCTAATAGGGAAGGAAAGTTTAAAATTTCAGTTTCAGTCACCCATGCCTGCATGAATTTTACTTGAATAAATGGGATGGAAGGAGAGGTGTCAGTGTTTGCAAACCAGGAGTTCTTGGCCGTATTGATGTGCCACTTTCAATTTATGTTTGATACATGTCTCTTTCTGTTTCTGTTCTTAACAGTCATAAGTGACCTGACACAGAGCACACTGAAATCTGTGGGTTTTGGAGCAGGTCTGTGATGAGCTCTATGCATAGAAATGCTGTGTATATTGAGGAAGCATGAGATTTTCAGTTAAGCTGGAGAAGCCACACCAAAATTTGAACTGCCTCAACATTACTTCCATTGATGAAATACCTTCTAATATTATGCCCCATCTGAATTTTTCACTGGAACTAACTTAATCCTCCTTCATGAACCCTGTAGCAATAGCAGGCTCATATTTTATAACAAAAATCCCAGGTTTACTTTGCATTTATAGATGAGACTAATCATTACAATAAGGCTTTCATCACTGCCACTCCTTGAAAGAAGTATAAGGACATAAGGGAAACAGAGTTGGAAATATTGATTTATTTTTTTAAGTAGTCAGATGCTGAATCCCTACAAAATATGCACTGTGCTCTTAAACCTGCTGCCAAGGAAGAGCAAGAAAACAGACGCTTTCCCCATGTTTGTCTGTGTCACCCTCTCATAGTGTCTGTTCTACAAACAGCACCGTTTGTGCATTTGAGCATCAATAAACTTGCAGACTGAACTCTCATGTAAACCATGGGCAAGACAGACCCCGGCTGAGTAAAGTTCTCCAGGTTATAGTGGTGTCCTGTTGAGGTTACTTTGCTGAATACAGGTGTGCTGAACACGTTCAGTACTTCACTTGCGCAGACAGATGGGACAATTCACAGCGACCAGTCTGTTTGCCAAGCACAACCCCCGTGGCCACTGAATACTAGCTCCTTCAAATTTGATAGCTATATGAATCTCTACATCTTGTACATATTCTTTATGAGCAGTAGCATTTCAGTTGCCAAAGTGCAATGCTGTCAGGGCGAGCATTTCTGTTGGCTCATTTAAAACTTGTTTTCCCTAAACACACAGGTGGCGATGTCACATTCACTTTCTACTCATTTGCTCCAAAAGGCCATGACAATGAATGTTAAGGAAGATGTGAAGTGATATTAATAAGATTTAAATTAGAATTATTGTCCATAGGACATAGATATAAATTAATACTCCTCCTTCCACTCTATTGTAGGATATATTTTGTTTTCAAAATATCCTAAATGGAGTGTCTTCCTGGAGTATTTGCTGCTCCCATATGTTGCTTTTAAGTATCAGATGAGTTTTTTTCCAATTGGTTTCAACATCTTATGCTGTGGCCAGCTGATGTAAGTTGGCATAGGTTCATTATACCATTGGAAATATGTCAATCTATAACAGCTGAGAATACAGCACAGTTCTAGTTTATAATACACTTAACATGCTTTTAATGCTTTCCTGAACAATTAAAAGTTGCCTGTTTTATCTCAGTTTCTGTCCTCAGTAAAGCGTATGGGTAAAAGTTAACATCTTGGGGAAGATGAAAAAGAACAGGACCTGTCCCCGCTCAATCTTCAAGGCAAGTATCCTTTACAAAGTCATGATGAGAGGGACTGAGTTTTCCTAAGACCAGTGGGATAGAATAACATAATTTACCATTTTAAGTGGTTCTAAAAACAGTGCTAAATTCAAAGCATTGAAACAAATCTTTTTGGCTCCAACTCTGGTGCTGCTTAAATTATTCACTGTAAACATATGACCACACTGATTTAACACTTTTGCTGTTCTTTGTGATTTTGTTGAACGAGATGACCTTGATCTGTTGCCTATTCAAAGCACAGTTTTGCCTATTAAATAACTTTCAAATGCTCACCTTGGGCTGCCTAAAGATTTTACTGATGCACTCACATAAATTCCTCCCCTTGAAGTGCCAGTCTAGTTATATCAAAAAGAAGTACATACACATTGATCTCATGCCCCCATGTAAAGTACTGCTTTGGAAGAGCTTTGTACTTGCCTGGAGTCACCACGTTCTGGCAGTCCCTGGTGCAGTTTCTCACCTCCACACCCTGACATTCCCCAAGGGATGGATGGGGGGAGCGTGGGAGGGACAATGGGACACAGGCTGTCAGGGACTAATGATGTTTGAGATGGAGCGGCTAACTCCTATGTGTTCTCCCCCACCCAGGTTTCATTTTGCCCAGGTGTCTTTGGGATGGCTGCGGGTACCATGAGTGAAACCGAGCATCGTGAGCAGGGATCTCGATGGGGACTGCAAGCTGGCCTAAGCAGAGGCTGAAACAGAGCTTTCCTGAACGTGTGCCAGATGCAGGAGTGACGTTCCAGTACAGCAAAAGCCACTTTCCCAACTGAGCTCACCCCAGCAGTAGGCAGTGGGGGAAAAACCCACAGTGGGGTATATCCTGACATGCCACCGAGCTTGGAACTGCAGAGATTTCCCATCGCTTTGAGGGGAGAGCCCAGCTCAGCTGTATGGGAGCTGTTCTCGTGTGCTCTGGGAGCCCACAGACACCCATCCCTGCTCTTTGGCCCCACAGCCAGTCACAGCCTGTACTACAGGGAATATGCTCAGCTGAGCTGTTGCTTAATGTACACGTGGATAGTAACTAGCTACCTCAATAAAACAGCATTGAACAAGAACATAAAGCAAATGTCAGGTGATGAGGCTGAAGCATGGATAAAGATGGGTGTTGTCAAAGTGGAAGGTGATTTGCTTGACTAAATGTACCTCCTCCTGAAAGTTCAGTCATTGGGGGAACTCTGTCAGTTAGGGTGACTGTAACGGATGTCCCTGGGCGGTGTGGTCCCTGGGGTACAGCGCTTCAGCTGTGCAACGCAAGGTGTTTATCACAGCTGCTGTCCTCCCAGGGTCCGCGCTGGCTCCTTTCCTGAGGAAAAAGCACCCCTTTTGGATGCTTTCAGAGAGCTTCAGGAAACTGTGTCTGTTATAGACTCCTCCTCATGCACCCAGGCATCACCCCAGCCTTTCCTGGAGCATTGTACTTCTTCCTTCTCCCATCTGGAGAAGAGCCTGCCATGCCTTCAGAAAGGAAAATTTGATTTTTTTTTTTTTTTAAAGCATTTGTTTAAGTCAGAAACCTTTAAATCTCTCTCCCATTTGTGATATCTTTAAAAACCTGGTTTGGATTATTCAGCTCAAGTCTGGGCTTTGTGAGAGTTAAGTGTATGAGTGAAACAGAGCTGATACACATTTCTGTTTTTATCTTTCTATACCCTCAGCTTGTCTGCCAGGCAGCACGCTTGCTGCTTTTCAGATTCTCTGGTGATATCTGAAATCCACTGAAGTGTGAGTGGGAAAGCAAGAAGGATGCCATTTGGGAACTGGTGATTTCAACATGAGCACGTTACTGTGCTGCTTTTATGCAGCAACAAAATAAAGCTTAAAGGTCTCCTCTGTGCATGCCATTTTCAGTATGTTGGGGAAAATATATTTTTACATACATAAAGTAAAGCAAGCTCTGGGAGGCTGCCAGCTCCCTGCAGATGACATAAAAATGCTAGTACCTGGAAAAAATAATTTAAAACCCCAGAGCTGTGTGAAATAGTAAAATGCAGGGCACAGACTTGAGTAGTAAAACTCTTCTCCAAAGCAGTCTGAGGATGCCTACATGGAAGGTCATGCTGCTTTTCACTGTCCCATTAAATGTTCATCTTGTCAGAGTCTACTACCTAAAAAGCTTTTGGTAAGTTTTGGGCTGATTGTCATGTCCAGAGGGCATGTAAATATGCCCCTTTTGACCTGAAGATTGCTTGCCAAGGGAAGCTAAATGTCAATCCAAACTCAATGTGAGTGGTAGCATTGGTATCTGTAGCCTTGAACACCAATGAAACTTCCAGCATGCACTGCATAAAATGCTTCTCCTTAAGGTCCGAGTTGAGTCCATGAGATGTTTGAACTTGATCCTGTTCTGGTTTAAGACAGTTTGGTTGTGTTGCAGCCCTCAGCAATTCTGCCAGCTTACGCCAGCTGGACACATCTCCCTGGCCATCGGTCTTTGCATCAGTGCTGCACCCAGCAACTGGCAAATATTCAGTGGTTTTTCTGCTGCTTGTGTTTCTCCTAATGGATCTCCTAAGTAACCTAATTGGTAATTCACATTTTAATGAGCTCCTTATTATAGGGTTAATAACCTGCATTATTTTGTGTGGTTCTAACCATTAGCAGCTTGATGTTAAATGGTTTTAATTTGTTTTGATGCACATCTGTTGACTTAGCGCCTCAAAAAGTAAATAGTTCAGTGCAGATTTGATCAGCAACAAATTCAGGATATGCCCTTGAGGTCCTAAATGCAGGCATCAACCCTCCCACTATCTGCCTTCCTTCAATTTGCCTTATTAAGACTTTCCCGAGACCCAGCAGGATGTGTTTTTCCAATATGATGCTCCACAAAATTGTCCCGCCACTGTGGTAATTGGTGGCATGCTATCGTAACCCAACAGGCTGTTTTCAAAGCATCTCCCTAGGTGTTCTGCTCAAGGAATGAATTGTAAGTGGCACCTTGGGAGAAAAAAAAAAAAAAAAAGGAGAGAAATCTGAAAAGGGACCTGAATGGGTGGGGGAGGAGGAGGAGGACCGGTTCCCAGGGATTTCACACATAACTTCTGTTGCTATGGCAATCACTCTGTCTGTCTGTACTTGCTCAGAGCAACAGCTTCATCTAGAGTAGCGCAGTCAGGCAATTTCAATAGTTCTCATTTGGGAGTAGGGGGGACAAGCAATGGGGACATTTTCTCCAAAAAAAGTGGTGGTAGGGCAAGTGTGACAGAGAGACAAGAAGAGTTTGCAAATATGCATTAGCCTGGTCCCTGCTCTCACCAGGTGTCATCTGGGGCACGTTTCTGTATGGCACCCAGCACAACCACCACCTGAGTTTCAGCTGGAGCTTCTGGTCAGAGCCATGGTACAGATAAGCAAAAAGATTTGGGTTGGGAAGGTGAGAATTCAGCAATCACACCCTCCAGCATATGGAGGAATTAAGAAACTTGTCTTGTATCCAAACGTCCTTTTTACGTGCTCTCAAACTAGCAGGATTGGAGAAAGTGTTGAATCACAGATATTGTCCTTGGTAAAACACAGTCTCACCCACAAATTGCTTATAACACTAATAGAAACATGGCACAGACAAGAATCTGTGGGAAGAGTGATTCACTGGAAATGACATATTTATATAACACCTCTCAGCATCTTATTATGGCAGCTCTGCTTCTGCGGGATCTGATCCTAGAGGTCCCGCCGCACTCTAGACCTTGAGGATGTACTCAGCCTTCAAGCTTCGCTTAATCATGGCCTTTCCAAATATAGGAGCCCGTCAAAGTGTTCCCTCCAACAGGGTACCAGGTGCCTGACCACCATTGACCTTGAGATAGGCCAAATTTCAGCTGAGCTTTGTGATGCTACATGCTCACATAACAAGAGGGGTGCAGTGTAAGTCTAACCTGGAAGCAAGTATTCTTGCTTCTGCAGAAGGTATTTTCACCGGAGTAGAATCGAAGAAGAACTCCATGCCTTCCTGCACCCTTTTCACCATGTGATTTCAGGAAACTGCTCCCTCATGATGAAAAGTTCCTGCAACAATGCACCCCGAGGTGTTGGTTTTTAAGCTTTTCCAGCAAACAAGACGTGTCCTGCTTAGAGAAGTGTACTCACCAGGGTGCAGTTTGCCAAGTGCTAGGATTCAGACTCAGAGAATTTTTTTTTTTCCCCTAAATTGAGCTGAATCAAGTCTTCATAAGAAAGAGTATCTTGGCACAGCCTGGATAGAAAACAGAGATAATGCCAGTTGCGTGTTAACTTTTCAACTGGCATGTATTTCATTGTTTAGAACTGGTATTAGTGGGATGTGATCTTCTCTCCGGTGCCAGAGAGGTTAATGTAACTGTCATTACAAGCATTTGAGTTAGGCAACACATATCTCAGTTTAAATCATGCTTCACGTGTGGACTTAGTGTACTGAAAGCATTTAGGATTTCAATCCACACTTCCTCTTTCAAGTCAAGGCTTCTTTCAGCTTCTCCGAATAATTATTAATGACTTTTTAAAGAAACTGAACTAAGTGGATAGAGTGCTTGATACAATTTCCAGCATGTAGAGAAGTGCAACCTCTGCACCACAAGCATCGTATCCAGTGAGCCTTGCTCTGAGCGTGGACTGCATGACAGCACCTCCCATGATCCTTCCCTGATCCTTCATCGCCACTAGCGATGGTCTGGAGGAGCTTCTGCTCCATTTCCCTGCATCTTCTAGAAACATTTCCTGGCCCCATGTGCCCTAGAGTCTACTTTTTTTTTTCTACTGGAAAAAATGTGAGGTGTCCTCTTGTGTTCCGGTTGCTGGTGTGTATAGCACCATCAGGAAGGGAGCATCTGATCAGGGAATACTCCTATCAGAAAACCCTGCCCAGAATAAACACAGGGCAACGCAGAGAAGGGTCCATTTTGTCAGGCCACACGGTTTTTGCTGGCTGGAGTCATGTGAATCTCCCACACTTGCAGCAGCAGGATGGGTTTTTTTCCCAGCCGTTGAAGTATTCCACTTAAATGGGCTCCTAACAGGGTTGCCTCCTCACTACAAGAGTGAGAAGTCATAGGGCCTATCTGAAGCCAAATGCCTGCAATCATGTTTCTCTTTGAGAAAAATCTCACTTTTTCCAGAGGGCTCCCCCAGCCTGGAAGCCTGGAGATAAGGAGGTGAAGATAAAGGCTGAGCTGTGGGGCTGTTTGCATTGGAAGAGACAATAAAGTTGATGATAGTAAATGCTGAGTGTATGAGACTGAATGGATGGAAAATTACCGAGATATTATATGCTGCTTTATCTTGGGAATTCAGCAAGCAAATGTGATTTCTAGCCCAGCATGATATAATACTAGCTGAGCTGCATCCTAAGATACATGGAGAATGGTTGGCCTCTCCTGCGTACCAGCCCGCTGCTCTTCTCAGGGGTCTTTTCAGAGTCCTGCATGCCATGGACAGCAGGCAGCCTGGGGACTGGCACATCCCTCAGGGACCACCGGGCTGTTGGGAATCATGTCCTACCCGTGCTACCCCTGGAAAAGTCATGCAGCCCTGTTCCTTACCTCCTTTTGATTTTTCTCTAAGTCCTTTTGGGGTTTGGAGCCTTCATCTGCCTGTCAGTCACTCTATGTTCTTTTTTTTTTTTTTTTTAAGGGCTAACAGGACTTCCCTTCCCACAGACATGTTGTGTAGATAATAGGTGGTGCCTGAGGGTGTATATCCAAGCCTTTCTGACAGAGTAAACCTGAGGCCGGCACTGGGAGTTGGCCGCTGGTGCAGCAGAACAGGAGATTGTACTGCCCTTAAAACAACATCCAAACCAACAAATAAATGAATGAGACACTTCCCTACCATCTGAAGCCTTCCTAGTCCTCACCCAGTGCTCACAGCTGCCAGGGAAAGTCTTCGTGGAGCACTGAGCTGGTCGAATGGAGGCACAAGGAGACTTTCTCTCCTCCAGCCTGTGGGTTGCTGTCACACCAGAAACCTCCTTGACGGTGGGAGGAATTCTTATTTTCAAGATCCATAAAAACAGGAGGCTGCTGATGTAGCTGAGCAGGAATTAGGGTGGAGCCTTCGTCATTCCTTTATATTTTCCCTTCCTCCTCCTCTTCCCTACCCGCTCCCCCCGTCACTTCAGCAAGTCCAAGCAGGGGCTGGAGGGCAGGAGTGGGACCAGGTTGCATGTGGGGAAGCACACGCAAAGTCCATAGGATGCACCTGGGACCGTTCCAGGGAACTGACTGCAGCCTGTGGGTCATCTCTGGCCAACAATCCAGTTAGCTGCCATGCGGGACCCAGCCTCATGCATCCAAATCCAAACTGGAGGAATGGTCTGCAATGGTTTGTGACTAATTCAACATCAACCTGCACCCTTCTCCTTTCTGAATTTCCTGCAGAAACACGATGGGCACTGCAGGGACTACAGCTTTTTTTTGCTTTACACACAATGTTTCCAAAGGAAATATATTAGCCCTTGAAGCACATGGAGAATGGGAAGGGTGGAAAAAAATGTATGGGCTACATTCCTCTTAGATATAAAGCAACTGGGGCCACCAGCAATTAACTTGGCCCATTGCTTTCTAATTTGAATCACCATCTTTTTTTCACAGAAAGGCACATCCTTTTCAGAGGTAGGCACAGAGGTTTTCAGATGTGAGCTTCAGAGCTTTGGATTGAGGTTCACAGTTTAACCTCTGAGGTCTGAGAAAAGAGCCCTCGTTTCCAGGCTGCACTGAAAAACGGAGGGAATTTAGCATCTCCCAGCAGCATGATGGTCCTCTCTGCTTTGGTCGATGGTGCAGAGCTCTCCTGCCCAACATGCCATTTCTTCACAGGCCTGGAATCTGTCAGGGCTTAAAAAAGGACAAAAATGACACAGATGTGCATTCCAGGCATCATTCCCACATGAACCAATGGGGCCCAAATTAGCCTGGATTTACACTAAAGCAGTAGGTCAGCCCAGATGTGAGAACTGAGTTCAGCGTACACCAAGAAGACCAGTCCCACTCTCTCAACGTCTCTTCGACCGATGCAGTATGAAAGGGATGGGGAAGGGTCCTGGGCAGACACCACCACCACAGTCTTCTCTGTGGTAGCAGCCCCTGCCTCAGTTTCCCCATACACAGGTTGGTCTGGAAGGAGGCTTTGGCAGGGGTTGGTTAGTCTTGTGGTGTGTCCATCTGGAGGAGGTTATCCTGTGTTTTCACATCTCACAGGTAACTGGAAGGCTGGGAGAAGGTCCCACTGCCTCAGCTAGTATCCAAATGGCAGCACTTGTACTCTAACGTCTCACAACACTTCATGACCCGCGTGAGAGTGTTTCTCATTGTGGGCTGCCCTGCATATTGACCCTGCAAACTGGAAATCTTCCTAGGAGCTTTGTGATTGATGGTTTTATATATATATATATCTTAGGGAGACTACGGGGCCAGAACTTTATCTGGCACAAATATGTGCAGGTCCAATAGGGCCAGCTGGTGTATGCCAGAAAATATGGCTGTGTGTAAATGAGGCTGAAAATCTCACTGGGATAGAATTGTCTGTGACATTTTGTCACATGTCACGTTGTTAGTAAAGCTGAGCAAATAACTCTCACTAAATCACCCAGTCAATGAATGCAGCCACATCGTTGCTCACAAAGTCAGCGTGGGACCAACGAGCGCTCTCCTCCTGAGCCCCAAATCTGTGCTGGGACAAGGGCTGGCCATGCACAATTCCCCCCTCCCATCTCCCCAATTCACCAGGGAAGGACCCCCTCCACGAGGCTGGAAAGGAGACGAGCTCTGCCTTGGAGTTCACATCCCCCCTAGTCTGGACACGGCCAAATTATCCAGAAGCAATGTCCAGTACTCACAGATTAATTTCCCATGACTCACGATATAGTAATTCCTGCCACAATTCGCGGTATGACTCCCAGCGTTGTGCTTCTAGGATTCACCATCTGAAATCTGAGGAGAACTACGAGGGCTTGATTGGATGTGCGGATTACAGGGCGTCTCCCAGGGATCTCACGGCCCGAGCATAGAAAGCACCCAGTTCTCGGCTACAAATGTTTCCAGCCCAGAAGTGTGGTACATTTCCTGTTTGCAGAGATCCCAGATGTTTGCTTTAAAATTCACTCCAGTCCAAACGTTTACGCTGGTGAACTTGTTCGCTGGACTGTTTCCAGAAAATGAATGCAAAAATGGGGCTGGGACACAGGGAGGAAGCAACAGGCAATGGTTTATTAGTTCGCTGTGGGTGAATCAAATGCACACAGACACTGTCTGGGATTTGACCAGCCGTGATTGGAAAACTTGTAGGAATCAAGTAATGGAGATGGTAGAGGAAATCCTGTCATTCATTGTTTTAGTCTTACTGATGTCACTTTTATGTCCCTTTTATCCCTTGTCTCATTCAAGGCTTCCAGAGGGAAAGTTGTGACTGACAGTTTTGGTCAGACAACCAGACATGACGTGCAAGAGGTCAATTCATTCTCTGTTTGTCAGAGAGGAAGAGATTTATTTGCTGTAGGTACATCCGGCTTTGACTTCTTTGCGATGCTCTTTTGTTTATGCAAACCAGTCGGCTGGGGCCATGGAGGTCAAGATCTACATCCCAAGTAGGAAATCAGTGCTCAGAAATAGCAGCCCTGGGAGTTCACAAGATGAAGGTCCCTCCAGGCTCCCTCTCAAATGTGCCTTGTAGAAGGGAAAACAAAAGCCCTGTATTTCTACAAGAGGGTGTATTTATGGTTTTAAGTTGCAAAGCCAAGCGTTATCACAATGCAACCGAATGATTTCAGGGCAGATACACAGAGGAGGTGATTGGGAACTGTTAGCTACCCACATTTTTCAAATGGAAATTCCAAGCACTTTAGCACATGTTGTGTTTTGATAATTTTGCCATACCAGCCCCTTTTGCAAAAACATTTGGGGATCAAGACAACAAATCCCTATTTGCTATTTTAACACAGAATAAAGGTCAGGTTTGTGCCCAAAAGAACACAGGCTCTTAATAAATCTATTCAGGTGGCTTTCTTCTCTTGATCTGCAGTTACGTGGTAATCATTGGGGGGTTTATGAGCTGAAGGCTATCTCTACACAACATAGGAACTCTCTTCCTTTCCAAGTTACTTTTACTACTTGTTTGCAGCCATGGCTTCTTTCTTGTTTTCCTAACTCATTGCTGTTAAAAATTGAAAGTGGTTCAAGTCTCAGGTGAAGAAACTCTCTCCACTGACCCTGCTAATGACAGACCTATGGACTTCCCTTGCACCAAGTTCACATTTGGTTGGTTTCCTTGTGCTGCCATCTACAGAACAAGCAACAGGTAGTGCCTGGGCATTACTAACAGCCAGGTAATTTCAAATCCTCATCTTTAAATCTTTACAATCAGTACCTTCTCCAGCTCTGCTAAGCACTGGTGGCAACTGGGATTGCTGGGTTTCTCTCCCAAGACTATCCTTGAAGTCATCACCGTAAGACTGGCAATCCAGATGGCTTTGCTGCAGCTCTGTGCCATGGGCTGCTTCAATACCAGGGAGATTCAAGTCTCCAACCCTCTGATCAGAGATCAAGAGCCAGGTCTCAGCTCTAGGAGTTTCTCAGCCATCCAGCAAGTGATCTCTTCCTGCCTGTTCTCACTTCATGCTTTGATTCTTCACCCTCGTCCGCACAAGACTTGTATCTCTCCTTCAGCCACGTGAGGCTCTGAAATATTCTTTTGGCATCAGTGGTGACCTGTTTGGGGACACTTTTCTGCACACCAGTGCTCCCAACATGACACAAGGGAACTGGAGGCTCTGTCACCAAGTTGCTGCATGCCCTTGGTCACATCACTCCAGTGGCCTTCAGAGACAGGGCAGAGCTGTGACGTTCTCCTGTAATGAGGAAAAGCTTGCCTGTGATGATCCTTAATCTCTCTATTGATTTCAGTAGTTTCAGGGTTCGGTGTCCAGAGCTAAGTATTGCTCATGCCAGATTGAGTGTTCTCTGTGCACAGGTACACAACGATGTACCTGCAGAGCCCAAGAAGTGGACAAGAAATCCCTAGAGACAATCAGGCTGATAGGAACCCATTTACTTCTGGTGGTTTAGACATTGCAAAAATGTCCTTTAGCAAATCCTGATGGTACTTAGACTGCATCTGGAACCTCAAGGTGCTAGGTGGACCTTCTAACAGAAATGAAGAAAGCAGACGGGGAATGTATTGATTTATAATGTGCTAACATCTGATCCAGCCTGAATGCTCTGAGGGTCTCTGTATGAAACCCTACCCAACGTGACTCCCTTTAGGTTAAAAATAAATGCTGCATTTCTGTACATGGTGCGAGTGACTGCAGTCAGAAAGTCTGGATGCAAAGCGTAGGGACCAGCCTGCAGAGGGGATTGCAGTGCAGGGAAGTTTGTCACTTGGATGGGGCTGTCGCCGGGTATTCCCCTGCAGCAGCTAGAAGGAAGCACTCCAGCATGATGGTCTTCTCCTTCCTGTTGTGTTTGCTGCCTGGGATGGCAGCAGGCAGGAAAGACCAAGGTCTGGTGCAAGGTTATAGGTTCAGCACACAGACCAGAGGCAGGGCACACAGTGAAGACGTCTGCAGACACGGAAAAGCCAGACTCTTGGGAGGCCACAGCAAGCACAGCCCATGATTTCTCTAGCCCTGTGGTAAATGGGAGTGGGGGGGTAACAAGTGCCAGCCCTCCTGGAGGTCTGCGTGGGTCTGGAGAGCGACCAGGCACCACAGAAGCAAGGGAAACACAGTGCTCCTGCCAATTTGCTCTGTGCTAGAGGCTTCTGTGCCCCTTCACGGCTCTTTCTCCTGCACAAAGTGGCAGCCAGCGCTGTGGCCTTGCAGGAACCAGGGAGGGGTAGGGGTGAGGTGCAGCTCATGGAGCTGCTTTGGTAAACAAGCCTACACGCTGGCTTAGGCAGACCAGGCGTTACCTGGGACAGCTGTAGCTCCCGGGACCTGCTCTGGGGCAGAGATTTCACCCAGCTAATGGCTGAGCTGAGCTTGCCAAAGCGGGTAAAGATATAACCTGCAGCTCCCTCAACGTGTTTGTGCAGCTCTGACTGCCTCAGAGAGGAAGGAAGGCGCTAGGCAGTAACTCACATACCTGCACTGGATTGTGTAAAATGTGGCTGTGAGCACCCGCCTGCCATGTTGCTGCATGTGCATTGGTTTTATTAGTCTTTGCCCCAACAGCATGTACGCTGGTATTTTCAGGGTGGGGTTCATCACAGGTTTCCATGATTTATTTCCCTTCTCTTTGTTGGGGTTTCTGAAGCCTCTGAAGAGGCCTTTGAGACTGATAGAAGGAATCCTATTTTTGTACCTCTGCTTATTTTTCTGGATGAGGCTGTGTGCTAAGTGTCTTTGGCCTTAGAGTCACTCCCTAGTATCCACAAGGAAGAGGACTGCAAATCAGCTGGCTTTTATGCTGCCAAGGCAAGGTAGAGTGCTCTGTACTAGACCAAAAACAACACTTGAATAGGATAAGAATTGGTTTCATTCCCAAAGACTGACACCCAGGACACTAGCCAGGGGCTTATGACCACTACATAGGTTTTACTGAAAGCCTTACCTGCACCGTGTAGACAGCCCACCAGCCTCTCACATGGGATCACAAATCCATTGCAAGGAGGAGCCTAATGAGCAACAACAGCCAGCCTGACTCTTCAGACTCAGCTCCCAGGATGCTCACTCCACCCTACACATCCCACACGGTGCCTTAAATCCCCCTGTGCCACCTCCACCTCCCGGGCTGATGGGGAGGCACCAAGTCACCTGCAGCAGTGAGTCAGCTGCAGGCACTCATTGCTGCCCGTGGGTGCCTTGCAAGAGGCTGGGGGTATAGGCGAGCACTCCTCCTTTCCTGCAGAGGACATTCAGATGTATTTGAAAAGGCGTGATTGACATTAATAGCATGCACAGCTACCTGGAGGCTGCAAAAACCTGTAGGAAAATCTGCCGAGAGACGAAAAGAAGTCGCCTGCAGTGGAGGAAGCATCACGTTGAGCTACTGCCCTCTGCTGCTGTGCGGCCCCGACTGAGGGAGATAGTTGGGGTGTGCATCCATTTCTAGCAAAACTTCTCACTCCAGGCTCCCAGGGAAAGTGGAGCCGAAGTTGCCAGAATCTGCCCTCCTGCCTCGCCTAAGGACTGGGAAGCTTCTCCCGGGTTTTTGTTCAGGATCAAAGTAAACAGATTTGTTCAGCTTGTCCTGAACATTCATTGTCAACACAGGTAGCCTACAAGGAAGTAACTGTCGTTTACCAAGATAAAAGGTTGCAATTTAATCGCTAATTATCTCTTATCATGCTTTGCTGGCCTGACATGAGCCAAAATGAAGGCAGTGCTGCCAATAGATGCTGTGTAGGTGCCCCTAGGCTCCTCTGCAGAGGACAGACGGGCTCTGGGGTTTCGGTGTTCCTCTGACCCTTGTCATCTATCTGGTACCCCCTGCACACTACATGTCACCTCCATCAGTCATATATTAATACAACACTAGTTTTTAAACAGATCTTTGATCTATTCTGCTGTACTGATCAGTGTCTAAATGATGCTTAAAAGCCAGGATCAGGAGGTAGCTGGGAGAGGTAATAGCTCAAGGAATGAACTGCTTGATGGACACCCAAAACAGGCATGTGAGCTCCTGCTGGGATGCTTCAGGCCAAACTGTGGACAAATGCATAGGGACAGATGACATAAGGAAGCCATTTCAGGGAGAGCTGCAGGCAGTCCTGAATAACAGCAGGGTCCAGACAGCAGTATGAAAAGCAAAGGTTTGGGAGGCACCTGAAGCACAACTTGACTCCTGATTTTCTCCTCTGTGATGGTAGGAAGTGGTATTTGCTGGATCTGGATGCAGGTTATACCCACTTCCAGCTGGGCTGATTGGCATACAGAAAAACAGGATAAAGTAGATGGCAATTACATGTCACTTCCCTGTTGCCACAGCTTGTCCTACTGCTGCCCATACCTAGAGGTGTGAAGAGGCTTTATAACCCTCCCTCCCTGGGTGAGTAAACAACATAGGCCATGAGAACAGCTCAAGAAAATGAAGTTAAAATCTCTCATATGTGAGATTTTAATCTCTCATATGTCAATGTGCATTAAGAGAAACGGTCTCTGCTCTGCCCTGTTCTAAACCCCGCATCCCCCTCCTACAGACAAAAAGGTTTTCAATAAGGCTTAGAGTGATCTATAGCCCTAGGTTCACATTTTCTTCCGTGTCTTCAAAGAAATACTTAGGAGTTTTAAAAGCCATCTGGACAAATGTGTCATCTTCTATGAGAATAACCTATGGAATTAGCAAATTGTTTTTGTAGAAAAGAATAGTTCAGTTGGAAGGGACCTACAACAACTATCTAGTCCAACTGCATGCTAGATAGATAAGCAAGTATTTTTACAGAGTTGTGTATAAATTAGACAAAATTTCATAAAATGAGATGGTTCTTTAGTAATACTGGGTGAAATGTCTGTCACTTTATCTTAAGCAGAGTATATGATTATGATCAGCACCCAAAACAAAGATCACAGACTACATCCCTGGTGCTGCTGTTCTTTTCACTCCAGAAACATTATGTCCTAGATATACCATAATATTTTTTCAGCAAATTAGCAAAAAAAAAGTCTGTTTTAGTTAGCATATGAAATGCATTCTGTGCACTGCTACTGTCAAAATTGTAACTGACTGCATAATGAAATATAATTTGAGATGTAAAATTGGCATTTTAATATGCTTTACTCAGGGAGCAGAATTTGATATGTCATGCTGACTTACTGGTAATGTACATCTCCCATTGGGCAAACTAAGAGATATGTAGTCTTGCTATCCAGAAAAGCGTCAAGTCATACCCAGCAAAGAATAAGCTTTTCAAGGCCATACAGAAAAATGTTAAATTTTGCAATACATGTCTTAATTCAGAGAAGATAACTGGAGTCACGTGCTTTAGACCAAAATTACAGTAGTCAGGTGAGGTATTCACAATCACACCAAACTGGAAACAAGCAGAAATTATCCGGCATTACACAGCCTAAATCTTGCTCTGCTCTGCTTCTTGGGGTGCTGTGATTTGGGGGTTAGGCTTGGCCTGGAGCTGATGTTGGAGTTGGGTATGATAACTGGAGTCGCCCACAGTGCAAGGCATTTGGAGCTGCAGTTCTTGACAGATAGCTTTAACCAGCCTTCCCTTTTGGTTAAAAGCTGGACTTTGGGAGAGCAGACTTCGGCCTCTTCAGGGATCTGATGGGTAGAATACCATGGGACAAAGCCCTGGAGGGAGGAGGGGCCCAAGACAGCTGGTTAGTATTCAAGGGTCACCTCCTCCAAGCTCAGGAGCAATCTGTCCCAAGAAAGAGGAAGTCAGCCAAAAACACCAAGAGGCCCCCATGGATGAACAAGGAGCTCCTGC
>VXBL01004081.1:210657-227683 GCA_013400195.1 Aramus guarauna | reverse complement strand
CTGGAGGGAAGGGATGCCATCCAGAGGGACCTTGACAGGCTTGAGAAGTGGGCCTGTGCAAACCTCATGAGGTTCAACAAGGCCAAGTGCAAGGTCATGCATGTGGGTCCGTGCAATCCCAAGCACTGCCGTAGGCTGGGTGGTGAATGGATCGAGAGGAGCCCTGAGGAAACAGACTTGGGTGTATTGGTGGATGAAAGGCTCAATATGAGCCGGCAGTGTGCGCTTGCAGCCCAGAAAGCCAACCGTGTCCTGGGCTGTATCAAAAGAAGTGTGAGCAACAGATCCAGGGAGGAGATTTTGCCCCTCTACTCCACTCTGGTGAGACCCTACCTGGAGTACTGCGTCCAGCTTTGGGGGCCTCACTACAAGAAAGACATTGAGCTGCTGGAAAGAGTCCAGAGGAGGGCCACAAAGTTGATCTGGAGCACCTCTCCTATGAGGACAGGCTGAGAGAGTTGGGATTGTTCAGCCTGGAGAAGAGAAGGCTCCGGGGAGATCTAATTGAGGCCTTCCAGTACCTGAAGGGGCCTACAGGAAAGCTGGAGAGGGACTGTTTATCAGGGAGTGTAGTGACAGGACAAGGGGTAATGGGTTTAAACTAAAAGAGGATAGATTTAGATTGGATGTTAGAAAGAAATTCTTCCCTGTGAGGGTGGTGAGGCACTGGAACAGGTTGCCCAGAGAAGCTGTGGATGCCCCATCCCTGGCAGTGTTTAAGACCAGGTTGGATGGGGCTTTGAGCAGCTTGGTCTAGTGGAGGGTGTCCCTGCGATGGCAGGGGGGTTGGAACTAGATGATCTTTGAGGTCCTTTCCAACCCAAACTATTCTATGATTCTATGATTCTGTGATTCTATGAAATGGTTTCTCAGATGTGTGACTTCAAACCAGAATTTCTGTTGACCACTTCACAGAGGAACCCACCAGTTACATCTCAGAGTAGCTGCCAGAGAAGACCAAGAGAGCTGAGCTTGTGACTAAACACCTATTTCCATTAAAAATAGCCTGATTTCTGAACCAGGACCCTACTGCTTTAGAAAAGCAGAATGCTTGGTGGTGCTGTGTATGGTGATGGATGTGCAGAGGAGTCTGCAGATCCAGCCACCACTGCCACCATCCATAACAACGAGCTACAGGGAAGGGGTTTTGTCCCTGGACAGCAGGAACCTCCCAACCTAAGGCTGTTCTGCACCCAAGGGTGCCCCTTCACTTCCTGCAGTGACCCAGAGCCCGGTGGCAGGCTACCTGAGCCTCTCCTTGGCCACATATCCAACTTCAGGGAAGGTCAAAGTGTGATGATCAGGACTTGTTCGCCCTAACGGCAGCCACTGAAAAACCTGCACCCTGGCCATGGGGAGATGGCCCCTACCCGCAGCGCCGGCTGCCTTTGCTAATGGCATTTCCCCTGCCAAAATCCACTGCAGTGCTTCATCCCGACTGCTCCTTGACCAATTAGCGAGCTTCCTAACAGGATGTCATGTCACATTATCTTTATTTGCACAGTGCTTCAAATGTCGGAGGGCTGGCTGGGCGGCTGGGCAAAGCTGGATGCTGACTTAAAGGAACATTGGCCAGTTTATCATCTGCTCCCTTAATTTCTGATTGCTTCACGGGGAATCCCCTGACCTCTCTCCTCAGACTTGGAGCCTGGCCTCATGAGCAAGCCCTTTAAGTCTCCATTTTTTTGTTTGTTTGTTTGTTTTGCCTTATTTCTGATTTATTTTTGGGGTGAGGGACAAGAAAATCCCAGTCCCTCCTACATCTCTAATTGCGTCAGGCCAGGCTCATCCTGAAGGTCTGAGTGGAAGTGCTTCCCAGGTTCCGGGACCCACCCTTCTGGGAGCCGCAGTGGCGGAGGAGACTTCTGCCAAGGGAAAGAAGCTTTCAAATCCCACTAGAACATCTTGCCTGGGAAAAGGGAGTCTGACTCACCAGAGATCCTGCTTCACCTTTCCACAATATCCAACCAAAAATGTTGGTTCTTGCTGCTTGCACCAGGCGAGGTCGGAGCAGGGGATGGTGAAGGCATAGGAGGCAGAAGTACTGCAGTGACCGGCTCCCACCATCCACCAGTACAAAACTCCCGGCTGGCAAGTGGGACTTCTCCATCCACTGCTCACAGAGCCCAGGTCCAGAGCTGTACTGCCAGCTGGGGTTGAATGGACCAGGACACCTACCCCCAGGATGAGCCCACCTTGCCTCTGACTTACCCCAGCCACAAACAGACACTTGCAATAACTTATGCAACAGCATACAACCCCCATTTCGGAAACAGCATGTTAACAGTCTGCTGCTTATTATCCTTATCGGTTTAGCGTTGCATTTTGGCTGATGTGCAAAAACTTTACAGTTGCACAAAGGAGCCAGTGTCACACTAGCTGCAGCTGAGCAGTGACATACAAAGCTAACGAAGATAGGAGAGAGCACAGATCCCTATGAAGGCTGGGACTGTCATGCCACGCAGTTTGTTAATGCTGCATCTTCACTTTAGCATCGTGAAGGATTTAGGATGACTTTTTTGGCCCAAGAGCCTCTGCAAACCAGAGTGTCTGCTGCAGGATGGTCCACATGGCTGACAGGGGGTTATAAGCACGGGAAATGGCATGCACACCAAGTATGCAATGAAATATGCGTTCGTGTGAGCAAATGATTGAACACGC
Source organism: Aramus guarauna (assembly GCA_013400195.1). Taxonomy (NCBI): domain Eukaryota; kingdom Metazoa; phylum Chordata; class Aves; order Gruiformes; family Aramidae; genus Aramus; species Aramus guarauna. The sequence continues at coordinate 225,022 of VXBL01004081.1, read as the reverse complement.
AGAAATGGAGGTTAGACTCAGAAGTGAGACCAAAATGGAGGAGAGACTCTTGGGACTGGTAACCCTTGGCCACCTATTTCTGAGCTGCAGTAGTGCAGAAATCCTGCAACAGCCACCCCCAGCTCCATCAGCATCTGAGCTACTTGGGATTCCCTGGTGTACCATCTGCACTAAAGCCTTTCCTTATCCTTCCTGTTCCCACTGGCTGTACCTTTTAAAGTCCACTTTAAATGACCATTTGTTGAACTTCAGCTTGAAAACATGGAGAAACCATTTATATTATGTTTATATTATGTTCTTTAACTCTGCTGGAGAAAGAGACCTGGCTGGTGATTACATGGGGCGCAACCATGCAGATGAGGCTCTCTAAGATTGCCTCAAGCAGTTTAATTTCAGAGAAACTAAGACTGGCCTAGAGCTGGTGTCAGAGGTGGGAGAAGCAGAGAAGCGATTTGCAGGCAGCCTGCATTCCTCTTCCCTGCTCCCTGCAGAGCACAAGGCTCAGGGTTTCTGTGCAGTTTTCCTGAAGACAGCGTTTGAGCCAACACATTGGTGCTCAGTGGATGGATTTCTTCACGAGTGTGTGTCTTTGTCCACACTGCAGTTCCTGGGACCAGGCACTGAATTACAAAATGACTGTGTATAAAACAGGTCACCTCTGGGAAGAGGAGGGGGGGAAATGAATTGTCACAAAAGATATGAGAGAAAAGGAAGTCATTGCTCTTAGAAAATGGGGTATGTTGTCCCTCTGCAAGCCCAAATGTGCCCTTTCCAGTTAAAGCACTTTAATAGCAATGGGGAATTGTCCTGTCCCATCTGCAGAGCAGCACCTTTGGACTTCTCCTTTGTTAATGGAGCTGAGATTTCCCCATCCCCCAGTGATGACTGGAGTAGGTGGCCTGAGGAAAAATTCTTTATTCATGTGAAGGCAACCCATCAGGTTCATTAAACTGCAGATTACATAGGCTGATGACAGAAAGAAATTAAATAAGGTTTTGTCTCTTTACTTCCTTATTTTTAATTGAATAATAGACAATTAATTTGACTGAAGCTAGTTGTGTTAAACAGTTTCCTAGGCTATCATTCCCAGAAAAGTCTCATCCTGCAGGCTGCCCTGTGACTTGGTTACTTCTTTGGCAGTGATTTCATGGCAGTGATTTTGAGATGCCCACTGAAGTGTTGCTCCTAGATTGCTATGCTTTTTCTGGGTTTTGGAGGGGGTGGTGGAAGGCAGGGTTATTATCATTATTCTATATTTAAACCAGACCCAGGGGTGGTGGAAAAGCAAGCTAGTGTGAAAGTGGGACAACTCCAGTGAGGACTAGGAGGGAAGAGGGCACGAGACCCGGGCTGCTGAAATGCAGAAGGTCCAGGATGAACATTGGCTGAACAGACATCCCCCTCCTGTTCCTTGCACTCGTGCCCATGTCAGTGCTAGTGCATCCAGCGGGAAGTTTGCCTGGACATGTGAAAGGCTGTGTGAAGGAAAACAGGCTGAACACTTTCCAGCCCACATCTGCAAAGCGCACAGGGGTGGACAGATCCTCAAGGAAAGCTGCCCGATGAGTTATGGATGGGCAAGCCACTTCCTCACCTCAGTGCCTCTGCCAGCACCCGTACCGATGCCCGGGCTGATTGAATCTGGTGTGGAAATGAAGCACGAGCTCAGTGGAGAAGGAGCGTGGCGAGGTAGCTGCCCCTTGACAAGGCTGGCTGCCTCCCCGCCACAGAATGTGGAATACTGTTTTGCTCTGAGCACGCATAGTTTGTGTGGGTGTAGATTTACATTTTGTTAAGGAAAATGAAATAAGAGGGCCGGTTTCAACTAGCCTGCAGTTTTATTATTTGCAAGAGCCCTTGCCTTCATGTGATGCTTTACGTAACAGCGTTACACATCTGCAAAGTATGTAAAGCATTTCCACTGTTAGGAAAAAGAAAAAAGGGGAGGAGATTTCTGAAAGGTACTGTATCTCCCGGGAGGACTCGACAAGGAATTTTTGCTCCCACCAGGCAAGAAAACAGTAAGGAACATGAGTCTGCTCCCTAGGGCCAACTTCCCCTAGGTTTATGGGATAGTAGACCACATTTCCAGGGATAATCCCAAAGTATGCTTAAGAACATACCCAATAATGGCTTCAGTTCAGAAATAAAATGCTGAAATGAGATGGGCTGAGTAGGAACTAAAGCAGCAGGAAACTGGGACGTGCATCCTGATCTCAAGGAGAAACAATGGTACCAGGAAGAACATGAAATTAAGAAATGGACAGAGCACGGGCAGCCAGAGAGATGTTGCCGTGGGCAGTCTCTGAGCGGCTGCAGGCCTACAGAGAGTTGAGCTGAGGGCTACATTTCTGTCTTACATCACCTAGAAGACGTGAACAAGCACACTCCTTCTTTAATGCTTATTATTGCCCTATCTGATAGTGCAATGTATATACATGTAAGGCTGTGGAAAAAAATAGCAAAAATGTTATGAATGCCTCCAAGGAGGATTGGAATGAATGAAAAATGTCTGAAGTTGTTCAAGTGCAAAGTCTAGTGAATCAGCCCATCCACTTTTCTTTGGCTTCTGAGTCTGGGTGGACCCAAACCACAAAGAAAAGAGGAAACAAAGGTGGAGCAGACATCAAGAAAGATCTTTCTGAAACTTGGCATTAAAATGTAAGAGCTCCCAATCACTGCTCAGCCCACGCAATGTGAAGCAATTGGAAAGGACTGGAAAATCACTGCACGGTGCCCTGAGATGCAAGAGATGTTTTGTTTTTTTCTTTTCCCCAGGAGCTGCTTAAGAGCTACCTGACTTCTGAGGAATTGTCACCAAGTTCCTCTTCCACTGAGATCTCCCTTAAAATGATCTGAAAAAAACATAGGAAATGTGAATGTGCAGTTCAATTCAGTAGTTCTGCTTCTCCTTTGCACTTAGTTGTCTTCATTTAGAAATCTGTCACCAATTCCAACAGTCTTCGCCAACTTTATAGTCAGGAACAAGTCTTAGCCAGTGAGCCTCCTTCAGGACAGAAACTTGTAACCTTGGTATACAGAGCTTCTAAGTGGCCATCTTTTGGACATAATCCTGCATGTCTAGATATTTCCTATAATCAGCATGGCTCACTCCTGACAGCAGATCCCCAGTTCAAAGCACCACGGAGCCCATCTTGATTCATCAGGTCTCAGGAGCATATGACCGTACAGCTCCTTTCTGACAGTTCCCACTCTAAAATCATACTATAAATGCTAAAAGAACCCAGCATTTCTCATGCCATGTGTCACCTACACCCATAATCCCACATGGAGCTCAGCCTAGAGTTTTTTGGTAGATGAATATGAAGAATATGAAGTCGTAGAGTAGCTTAGACATATTCATGCCTTCAGAAAGACTGGATCCATGTCCTGGTTTCAGCTGAGAGGGTTAATTTTCTTCGTAGTAGCTAGTATGGGNCCTCAACCCACAAGTTTTCTCACTTTAACTTTTCCAATTCTCTCCCCCATCCCAATGGGGGGGGAGTGAGCGAGCAGCTGCGTGGTGCTCAGCTGCCACCTGGGTTTAAACCATGACAATCCAGTATTATCTGAGCCCCTTTACCAAATCAGCAGAAAGGCAAGAAAAACTGATACACTATTCCATGAGGGCCCTTTGCCGTGTCTCTGCTCTTGTCCCAGAAGCCTGTTGTGCACAAGCCAGCAGAGGGGCAAAGGAACCCTGCTCCAGGAGACGGGGCAGCCACCAGCCTCCGAAACCCCGACCAGGGTGACCCTAAGCCCCTCAGATGTTAAACGTGAACTCAGGTAGAAGAGTTAATTCCCCTTCTCCCTACCAGGGCTGTAGCCATCTGAGGACAGACATTGCCTTCTCCAGCACTCAGAGGGTGATACTGCCTCTGCAGATTTCTCTGGATGCCCAATTCTGTCACAGAACACGCACACTGAAACACCTTGCACTGCTGCCCCCGCGACTGCACACTGCTCTCTTCCTTTCTTTGCCTGAACATTTTCTTGGCTGGGAGCCACTTACCAGGAGCCTTTCCTTTTCCCAGCTGTGTGCTTGACTGGTACTCCTGTTTTATCCTCTCCTCCTTCCTTCTGAAGCATTTACCGCTCAGTAGAAATATTTGTGTTACTAATCTGTCTCAGGTCTTTTTACTGCTGCCCATCTCCACAGCATCTGATCCTCTTGCTTATCATTTTTTGTTACTTTTTCATATATTTTTACAATATAGGACTCAGAGATCACTACAAGAAACATGCCCTGATTGTGCCAGGCCCACAGGAAGAAAGAGTCCATCACCTGAGGACTTTACGATTGAAATGGCTGAAGCAGATGGAGACCTGGGGTACAGACGGACTGACTACCATACTTGCACCCATCATCTGGATCACACGAGTGTCCTCCTTGCCCCTGACTGTGGTTTCCCCTGCCTGCCACATTGTAGTGGAGTATGACATGAACAATATCTCTTGCTTCACAAGCCAGCACCAAGAAGGTGGAGTCCTCCTCTCCCTTCCCTGACCCACCCTGGAGCACTGTCCTCCTGGACTGGAGCCAGGTCAGGTTCTTCTCCACGGGAGCTGCATCCCGGCATAAGCACGGTGCAACTTATTCAGCTTTCAAAAATGATTTGCAGGGTGCAGATTTTACTGTTTGACCCCTGAGTTGCAGCCTTTCCTCATTGTGCATACATACTATTCTTTTGCCAAGCGAAGGGCAATTTTTCTTTTTTTCTTCTCTAAAGGGATAGAGGTAAAAATTTGCTCCCAGAGAGACAGGAGAACCTTTCCTGTCTTCCCCCCCTCCCCACCCCCTTTTTGGTAGTGCTGGCACCAAGCCAACTTACTGCGTTTTACTTTCTTTCCTCTGTATGCATGATTGTTTTTTTAATTTTTTAATATTTTTTTTGCACAGCTCCAGAGGAAAAGGATTTTTCAGTCTTAACATCCTGTTCACTTTTGCATACTTTTGAACACTCATTACTAAAAGCTAGCTATTTATACACAGGAACAAAGTACATTCCACTAACCCCTTGTGGCATAACTCTGCATGCTGACTGCTAAGCTCTAGAAAGGTGAACCAAATGTATGACAGAGAGCTTTTTATAGGGATTGAATACCCACTGTACATCAACACGGTAATACCCTTTTAAAATTCTCTTTGCTATCATGTCTTTGGAAATATGAAAGGAAAACCTTTCAACAACCTCATTCCCTCTGACTCTAATCTTGATTGTGTTGAGAGGGATAGGTGCCAGATAACTGTATCGGTTGAAACAAAGATAAGAAGGCTGTGCATACCATAAACAGTTATATTGCTTGAATTATGTTCTTGGACAGATGCAGTGACAATAACAGGACAGCATTAATAATAGGGTGAGTGGTTAATTTACCTGCCCGGTATCGTTCAAAGAGATCAAGTTGCATTTCATTACTGGAAAATTCCTAAGGACCTAAAATGAATGAAGAACAAGTGCATTATCTCAAAATCACCCGTCTGACAATACAACATAGTGGACATCTCCCAAGGAGAGGTTAATTTAAGTGATGCCTTTGTGCAGCTCACAAAAGGCACTGGGGTTGAAAACAAGATGTCAAAGCAATCTCTCGGCTGAAGAATAGAAGGATCCTTCAGAGAGGATTTTGAATGTTTGGGTCTATCTACTCTTGCAATATCTTTAAGACAAAAGATTGTGCCCAAGGTGCAATTCAGCATTTCGCTTTGATTTTCACCTGTTTTATATTCCCATCAAAGGATACATGATGCCCCCTCCAATTCACAGCTGGTGCATTGGTTTCAAAACCCACTGAATTACACTTTTAATCTCGATGGAAGCTTCTTCCACCTCTCTGCCCCAAAAGTGCTTTACTGTATGCACAGTTGTGACTGCAGTTCTACCTCTGCATCCACCCACCTGAGTGTTTGCTCTGGGCCTTCAGGAAAAAAAAAAAAAAAAAATCTGCTGTCATGGTCTAACCTGGCTGGCAGCTAAAACAACCAGAGAGCTGTTCGCTCACTCCCCTCCCTCCCAGGGGGATGGGGGAGAGCATTTAAAGTGAAAAAGAAAGTAAAACTTGTGGGTTGAGAAAAAGACAGTTGAATAGGACAGAAAAGGAAGATGATGACGATGATGATGATAATAATATGCAAAACAAGAGATGAACAGCAAAATTGCTTACCACCAAAAGTCAATGCTCAGCGAGACCCTGAGCTGCCCCACGTCCCAGCCCACCCCCCAGTTATATACAGAGCATGATGTCATATGGTATGGAATATCCCTTTGGTCAGTTGGGGTCAGCTGTCCTGGCTGTGTCCCCTCCCAGCTTCTTGGGCACCTCCCTGGCTTCTAGTTGGCAGGCTGGTATGAGAAGCTGAAAAGTCTTTGACTGCTTGGCAACAACTAAAACATCAGTGTGTTATCATCATTATTCTCATCCTAAGTCCAAAACACAGCACTACACCAGCTGCTAGGGAGAAAATTAACTCTATCCCTGCTGAAACCAGGACATCTAACTGAATGACAGTGTCTCCCACAGAGCACCATGCCCCAGGTATCCAGGAGGGGATTCTGGTGAGACCACATCCTGACTTCCACCAGTGTATGATGGGAACAGAGCAGGTACAGTACTTCTTTCAAAGTCCCAGCCTCTCAAGACGGTAGAGGCTGTAGTGTCATCCCACCTCATTTATAGAGACTCTTTGATCAATGCATCGTCCAGTTTTCATAGGTCCTCATGCTTGTACTGTGCCTGTACAAACTGTTTCAGAAAGCCTTGGCAAAAGAGAGCAGAAAAAGTAGCCCTTCTTAACCCAGTTTACTTGACAGTTTCCATAACAACTTGACACAGCTATTTATATAGCTGGAGAATATAATTTGCGTTTCATCATTTTTAGAACCTTTGTTGCCATATCAACCTCAGCGCCATGTAGCAGAGCACAGCCCCATTCAATTCTCTCTTGTTTGCTCGGAAAGAAACTTCTCTCTCAATGAATTAAAATTCAGTTGGTCTCAGAAGGACCCTTGAGAGGTCTACATGTCACTCAAAGTATCGTTCAAGCCCTAATTGAAATGGGCTTGTGCCTATGTGACCTATCTGCACCATCTTCAGTGGGAAGCAAAGGTGAGAACAGGGTGGACAAGCAGATCAGCAGTGCCAGCAGATTGCTTATCTTTCATGGGAAGCAAATAATCAGAGGGATGGGGCAGCTACTGAATTTCTTTGTGATGGGTGGGGAGGCAAAATCTAATTTTGAAATGTCAGAGTTTCAAAGGCTTGGTGTTAGCATTCCTGAGTCAGCTTTTTGGGAGGGAGAGTCAAGGAGTACCAGCAAAGAGTAAGGTGAGGATGCAGGAAAGTCAAGATGGGTAGAAAAGCGGCAGAAGACAACTGCCAGGGGAGAGACACTGTTCCAGAGGAACCTTTCTGGTGCAGTCTCAGGTGCTGCTCAGTCCTGGATTCATTCCCTGTAATGCCAAGCACCAAAAGGCAACCCAGAAGGAGACAGACATCCCCAAAGCACAACTCAGGTGGGGATTAGGCATCTCCCAATACCTCTCCTTGGAGGAAGCCATGGCACTTAAGTCCTTAGAGTCAGCTGAAATAAATCTGAGCCTCGGGTTCTCACCAAGACTTTTTTTCTGATTCCTGCTGGATGGTCCAGCAAGTGGTCATCACTCACATACCTATGGTCTGTCTGGGGAAGTTCAGCCTTGCAGACCATGAGACCAAATCTTCCCTTCCAGGTCAGAATCTAATTAATTTTAAAATACTCATACAATGTGCAATCACAAGTATCTGTAATCCACCTGACACCTTTGGCTGACTAACAGCATTCAAAGAATCCTTTGGCTGCGCTGCATTTTGTCACTCACACTTCATCCTCCTGTTGGGAGATGGCAGGTCTGGTGTCCATGCCCTGACACTCTACTGTCTCAACTTGCTGCTGTTGCTACTTTCCCAAGACACTCCTGTTCAAAATAGGTGTCCAAAATAGGTGTCCCCCATCTCCCCTCCTTCTGAGATCTGAAGGTGTCCCTGTGGTCTCTGGAGCAGGCATCCATTTGGCATAGCAAGTTTCATACAAAGAAGGTGACCACTTGAACTACTGCCAGTGATTTAGCCTGCCTTCTACCAGCAGCATTTCTAAGAAGCAGTGTCAGTTCCTGGTCTGCATTAGTTGTATTCTCCTGTCTTGTCCTAATCATCTCAGTATTTCTACAGGGTCTCCAGCAAGACTGAGAAGCACGTTAGCAGCTCTGGCACGGCTGGGTTTAGCTGTCTGTCAGCAAATGAGAACCTCTGCCTCACGGATGTGTTTTGTCATGTAGCAGTGCTGAATACAGACTCCAACGGCTTTATTAATAGCAGCCCTATTATTTTAACATGATGTTCCACCAACCCCTTGGACTAGGCACAATAGGAAATGGCACTTACATGTTTAAATCTGCGGCACACCAAACTGTTTGAATCTCTATGATTCATTGTCAGACAGTACTATGTCAGGCACTGCAGGCAAAATAAAATAGACTGCATATGCATGATCTATATGTGTTCTACACGTAAGCTGTATGAAATGCATCCTGCCCAACTTATGCTTGCAGAAGCCATAAATTAACTCCATGTAGCCCTTAAAGCATTCTTAGTAGGGTCTTGGGAACTGCCAACCTGGTGCTTTTAACCTCAGATGGTGCTGGGAGCTCTCTCTCATCTTGCCTGCTTGGAGGATGGCTGGCTGGCTACTGGAAGGAAATAGCCTTAGGTATGTCCTGGAACAGGTCATTTGATTGCTAAACCCAGCAGTTACCACCCACACCTCATCAAAAAACCAGAAATATTTGTAGTTTTGGGGTAGAGTTTTTTCATACTGACAAGTATTATTTTAGCCCTGAGAAATTTGGGAAGCCCTGAAAGTTTGAAACTTGCACTCCTCACATTACTCCAGCATCTGCCTTGACTCATTGGTATTCCTGGATTTCATTTCTCTCCACTCTCCCCTAGCCCCTAACCCCTGCTTGATTTGCAGCATAATTGATACTATGTAAAGTCATCGAATTCAAGGGGAAATTTCACATTTGAAAAACTGTACCCTGAAAACACTAGTCTTTGCACCAAAATAATAATTCTGAAAGCTGTGACATACCCTGAAAGCTTGTGGCTCACTGTACAAATGGACCAACTGTAGGACTTTTCTAGAGTGATTTGCTTTATTAAGACTGCATCTCCAGTCCTGGAACAGAAATGGTCCTAAGCAACATGTATGTGATTCTTCCCTTGGGATCCTCAGCCCAAACACAAATGAAAGCAACTTGTCCCAGGAGCAGACTGAGGCAGAGACAAAGTACACTGCTGCTAACACCCCTTTGAAAGATTGACATTCTCATATCCAAATTAGGATTTGTTAAAAAACTGAACAATGTCTGCAGACTAAACAAAAGAGATCTGATAAAACCTTTAAGAGTGTTCCCTGGTAGTTTCCAGCCCAGCAACATGCTCCATATCTATTTCTATTAAAATAGTGTCTTTTTCTCTGCTAGGTGTTTTCAGTATGAAATTAGATCTTACACATAGTACCTCTTTTTGTACTTGTCTGCAGAAAATAATTCTCAATTTACATTCATATTGACAGTGATAGTCCCCATTTTAAAAAGAAGTCCATTTGTCTGAAAGCTGCAGCAAAATCACTGCCTTTCCCTCATCCCTCAAAAAGAGGGCTCTGCTCTGAGCATCTCAGATGGTCACTATCTAATACACCTTTTCACTTCTCCCAGCTCTGCTCCTGAAACTGTGTCCAACCTGGCCTGCCTGACCCTGCTAGGAACTAAAACCCATCCCAGAGAGGCTTTTATTTGGAAAGCAGCAGTGAAATCTAGCAGGACTGTAGCCCCTGTAGCGTACACAGGATGTGGTGTGCCTTCCCTGCTATGATGGGCCACTGTGTAGGACCTTCCAGAGACAGCCAGCCCTCTGCCTGTTGCTGATCAGAAACCTGTGCATAAACCTCCCAGATCTTGTGACAACCAAGACAATTTTCTCACTGTCCTCCTTGGCCCCTTGGTGTCTGCCCTCCTGCTGCACATCACCCCCAGCCCAGCAATGATTTCAGCAACAGTCAGAGATCTGCGGGCATTATCTCCCAGCGAGAGCTGTACAACATCCCACCTGCCAAAAGCACAGCCTGCTCTTTGCCCTTTCTACATCAGGTGGGCTCTGTATCTTTGGTTTCTTTCTGCCTAAAACAAGGAAAAAAAAAAAAAAATCCATGCTCCAAATGCCAAGCCAAGGTCTGGTACACTATAATGTGATCCATCCCATTTATTTTATAGCACTTCAATGCCTCTCTCAGTTGTCTCACTACAGAGGCTTCAGGCAGAGCGGAGCCATGTTACTTAGCAACTCACAGTACACATGACAAAATTAACCCAAACAATTTTGTGTATTAACTCTTAATAAGGAGCAAACAAAACCGCAACCTGAGAGTTTCACAACAAGAATGTTTCCCATTTTGGCTGCGTTACTAATATTACAGACGACAATGTTATCTTGGGTGTTCTGTGGGATTTTTTTTAGCCCTTTTGTGAAGACCTATTTGAAGCACAAAAGTCTTCCCCACCCTCCCCAATGCCTGATGTTTCTATAATTGAAAAACTTAATGTAATAATAGAAAAATTAAAAGACTACTGGAGCTAATGAGCTCTAGCTGATGTCTGCTTGGCACTGTGAAATCCAGATTTGGAGGCTGGGGATGTGAGCGTTACCTCCAGAGTCTCTCCCAGAGTTTGGACAAATGGCAAGGGTGGAGTTTTCAAACTGCTGTGATTTACTCCAGGCTCTTCAGAAAACATGACCATCACTTACTCTGTCCCTGTACCCCCAACCCTGCTTCGTAGAGATTTTATGAGGATACATGTATTAACACATGCAAGGCAGCACAGGCTTGATTTGAAAAGATAATTAAGTAGCTAACTAAATCACACTGATTTCAGCAGCAATTAGGCATTGAAAGATCTGATCTTCAGGTGCTCAGGAGATGTGAGGCAGACCTAAGAATAATATCGAGAATGCCACTTGTGGAAAATGTTGGTTTATGTCCATCATAAAAAGGGAGTAGATGTTTTTTTATTGTTCCTGTCATGTGGAGTTTTTTTTAAAAAAATGTAATTGCTTTTCAAAAATATGTGAAGCTTGCCAGGCTTTACCAAAGGACGAGAGCCTGTTGCCTTGCTGTCTCAGGGGATTTGGATGAAAGGCCCCTGGCAAGAATTTCAGCCCTAGGAGAGACCTCTGTAAGATTATTTCCAGATATGAAACCCTTTTCCTGCTGTGCTGCTGAGCCCTCCCTGTCCAACACCTCATGGCGACTGCTGATAATGAAAGTGCAGAGGCCTCCCTCCCAAGCATTAACCACAACAGCTGATCCAGGCAGTCTTTTCCGGCTTTTATGAAGAAGAATGAGTGACTTGTGCATTCTTGTGAGAAACTACTTAGACACCAGATACAGCATCTATAGGTTTTTATGGAAGCAGAATGCAGATTCTTATCAGCCTCCATTTATTTAGCAAGTAATGACAAATGAATTCCTTGGAAACTTACTCCCAGTAATCCCAGAGCACCGAGCGCTCGGCATTGAAACAGCTTGGAGGCAGGGTGGTCAGAGGCACGTACTCCAAGGGTCACGCTCTGGCTGGTGCCAGCTGGTGGAAGGGGCGGCAGGGAGGCGAGAGGAGAGGCACTGGAAGGGGAGCAGGAGGTGAGGGAGAAGGTCCATTTGTGTTCTCAGCTCTGCAAGTTGGACTCAGTCTCTTGGATGGATTTCTGCCCAGATGCAAGTGAGGAGGTGCAGCTGGAAGGATGGCAAGGAACCCTTGCTGGATGCAATGTGGTGTAAGTAAACAGATAGGCTCTGAGAGCTTGACAAGATCTCTTATCTTATCCAGGCCATCCTCTGTCCTACACAAGAATTTTTCCTTTTTGTACATCTTCCAGTATGCTAAACCTCAGTGGATGTAAGCATTTCCCTTAGGAAGTCTTTCACAAGTGACTTGTGTTCCCTGCCAGAAGGTCTTGCACAGACTGCAGCTATAGCCCCATGGCCAGATGTTCTCAACAGAAAAAGAAAAGGGGGTGGGTTCAAATATATGGGGGATTCCTGCTAAAATTTGCCTGCAGCCTTGCTCACCTCCCCACCCCAAATTTTGGCTAACGTCTCCCAAGGCTCCCTGAGCATAGAATATTTCCCCTTTGATGAGCACTCAGTGCAGAGGGGAAACAGTCGGTCTGGGAAGGCACAGAAGCAGTAAGTCAGAGTATTCGTGCATACCAAATGTGAGGCAGATTCCCCTCTTATAGTGCCTGCTCAGCTTTATTTGCTACACAGCCCATGGGCTCTTCACACCATGTCCCAGCCCCTTCTGTGTGCCCCCCTTATAATCTCGTTACTGGTAACTGTGAGATCTCAGAACATATCAGGAAATATGGTCCTACCCTGTTGCATGGAGTAGGCCAGGGCCTCCCTGTTTTCCCTCAAAATTTTCCATCTCTGTACCTCTACGGCCGTGGCACAGCCTTGTGCTGTGTTTTTTCTTCCATGAAAAGCCAGGCAAGCTCTGTTCCTGTATCTCAGGAAAGAAGCCAACCCTCCTTCCCCGTTGTCTTCTCCTGTCTAAGCTCCACAGCCCCTGTGATCCTTGACATTTGAATGAAGACATCTCCAGAGCACACTGGGGTCAGGTCTGCTGCTTTCAGTAATAAAAAGTTGGCAAAATCGAATGAACCTCAAAATCTAAACTGAAGAGACTTTCAGCTTCTTCTCTCTAGGACTGACATGACTATGTTGGCACAACATAGCACTGGCCACAACTGAAGGGTACACACTGATTTAGCACATCTACAACTGCAGCATCAGGAAGGTTGAGATTTTGACTCTGTTGAGGGCAGCAAGAGATGTGAGTGGCTCTCCCTGACCCAGGCTGGGCTCCAGCTTTCTCATCTCAGCTGGATGCTTATCTCAAGTGGTAGCTACTTGGTGTGGAGTGTTGATGCTGTATGACAGAGCAGGAGCATCAAATCCTAGAGCATATAGACCAAACCTGGACTGATATTCAACCTCTCCTGACCTCTTCAACATGTAAATGAGACCAGATGAGCCTTGTGGAGCCATCCATCCATCCACCCATCCATCCATCCATCCACCCACCCATCCTAAAGCTTGCTGTTAAGTGTGGCTCTAGGAACAAGGAAGGGGCAGGCACATAGCTCAGGACCTCAGCCCTGAGATCTGCTTCTGCTGACTCTACTGTGGACAGCTTCGAGGAGGGAGCTAAGTGGATAATTCATACCTTGTCCCCCTTAAGATGTTCAGTCTTTTTTCTTGCTCAGCTCCCTCACCATCCCCAGCAGAGAGGAGGACAAGCAAAATATCCAGCTGCTGTTCTGTCCCCAAATCAGCATCTGAGAAAAGGGGAGGCAAGATTTATCAAAGTGTGGCTGAAGAAAAGGACAGGATACCCTAGGGAAAGGAGGGGGCTTTCCCCAGGGTCCAAAATGCCTTCCCCCCATCCACTCGCCAAGGTTTCTTCTCTATCTGTTTTTAATTTTTTTCCCCTTTCTCTGTGCACTTTCTCCAAGAGGAAATCAGAAAGCTGACATTCCCCATTTTGGGAAATCAGAAAGCATTCCCTATTCCCCATTTCTACTTTTTTTCATCCTCAGCTCCCTCAGTCACACCCATCTAACTCTGTGCCTTGCAGCAAGAAGACTTGGATACACATGAAGGTAGATTTGAACTATTGCCTTTGATAGTTACAGGATCTGCTTGTGCAAACCAGGCTTAATACAAAGCTTTCTAATGAAAGTTTATACCATTCAGGTCTCTCCTGGCTTGGACAGCAGCTACAGATGTCCCTCACAGCCCAGCTCAGGAGACATTTGCAAGTTTGGTTCAAACCTGTGTCTTGTGGAGCGTGGGGAGCACTTGGATGTCCAAGCCACTCTGGCTCCTTTAAACTCTGTTCATCGCAAAAACTGTTTAAGTGAAAATGCCCTAGACCAGAGAAAAATGTTCCACAGGACTGGGTAGATTATTCTCCTCCACCCCTTTCCCTTCTTTTCCTTTCTTTGTTTCAGGGCAGTGGTCAGTCCCCGGCTCACCACTCTCAGATGTGTGCACGCACAGCTGGGCCAAGAGGGGAAATGAATCATTTGCAGTTGGAAATCACGATTGCAGGATTCTTATCTTGAAAATGAACGTGCACATCTTCACGAGCCTCGTGGGGCAAAAAGATCTTGGCCAACTCAAGGACTTGAAAGCAAGATTTGCTCGGGGTCAGGAACAAGTCTAGTTTCTTATTCATCACGATCTTCTTCACTCAAAAAAAAAAAA